>JBBPJY010000561.1:0-15845 GCA_038088975.1 Xerocomus cyaneibrunnescens
CATTTTGCAAAACCGGCGTCGACATGAGCGCCAATGGAGACAGCTCTTGTCTAGTTACTTGCTTGATCCAAGTTTGCAGACTGCATCGCTCCTTCCCTACGTTGAAGAAGTTCTCGAGTTTTCGGGATCGGATAACCACGGTGCCTTGCCCGAGGATATTCAGAGCACGTTCTCAGATTCCCTTCGTCACCTGCTTACACTTGATTTACAATCGACTGCCACTCTCATTGACAAGTATGCGCCGAGTCTCCATGAAACTGCTCTCAATATCATGGACCCCGCGGATGATCGTCGGCGCTACGACTATCTCCTTCATCTCATCAATGCGCAGGTATCGGATCAAGAAGATGCCCCTTCTCCATATCTGCCAGATCGTCCACACATCAGCGAACCTCTCCGATTACTCTTCATCAAGCTGCAGTGTCGATATATGCCATCGGGCATCATCGAGACCCTAGAACGCATGCGGAACGACCTCGATTGGCCGGCGATCGAACGCATCTGTGAGGAAAACCGCGCATACGGGGCAGTGCTATGGACACTGAACCAGCGGGGTCAACCGCGCGACGCGCTGGCGAAAGCCGAGGCGTTCGAAAAGCAGTTGACGCAGAGTATCGCCTGTGCCATCGTTGATGTGGATGCCAGCGATGCGAGCATCGACGAGTCAGTCAGCGCGCTGAGGGAGATTGGACAGCGAGGCACGCGCATTTGCTTGGAGTATTCGAGCATGTCAGCCACGACGACAGTCCCGCTCGAAGACATCTGGTTTCAGCTGCTCAGCAGCCAGCTTCACTCCGTGCAGGTCGTGTCTAATCTCCGTCTAGCCGACGGTGCCAGTGGGCATCGATTGAAGATCATAGCCCTGTCGAGCTTGCGGGATCTCGTGCAAAACACGTTTGCGTCCTTGGTCACCATCAGCTCTACGCGAGCTGTCTCGTTTCCACGACTGTTCAAACGCCTGGTCGATCCCAAACTCTATGTAGATTCTACGCCGGGCACTCCTTACACGGAATTCAGGACGATTTTGACGGGGATGTTGGAGTCTTATCGTAGCGATGGGGACATGCTATCCATTTCCCAAAAGTTGCTCCATCGTGACGTGTTCGATACGGTGGAAGAGTACACGAAAGAGAAGATGAGAGGGCGGTTGGTGCCGCATATTTGTTCACGCTGTCATCAGACGTTGTTGCCACACGATCGGTCGGGCGGTACGAATCGGACAGACGTCAATATCACTGTCACACGTGCAGCCACATACCACGCCTCCTGCCAGTATTGATAGCCATATCTTACATTATTCGATCCTGCTCTATGTAGACACCTCAACTCTCATGATTCTTTAATAGTTGTTGTTCAGCATCCTGAATGTTAAGCGTGGGAGATCGACGCTCACCATCGACGAGTTCGCTCTGAACCATATGAGAGAGCTGCAGGTAACTCTCGACCGACGCTATGTCTACATCCAAGGACTTTCCGTCCTGACCGAACGCATCGACGTCTAGAATCATCTGAGTCCGAATGCGTTCTTCGTCGCGATCCTCCTCCTTGCTGGCGCTGGCGCTACTAAAAATACCCAAAGTCGACTTCTTTCCTTTCTTGAGACGCCTCAGTGATTCCTCTGTCTTCCTCATTGCCGTCAAGTACTGGATGTATCTACGACGCTCGGTGAGCCAACCACCGCTATGTCATCATCGCCAAGGCGCGACCTACCGCTGGCAAACGCTGTCAAATACTTCCGTGGACGACATCTTGAGCAAGCCCGCGCGCAGACGGTCGCCCGCGATGCTCGAGCTTCCGATACCAAAGAACGCCTTGACGGGTCGGAGAATCAAGGGCACGAAGTAACTGGGCTCCGTCGGCATGCGTTTGCTCGTCATGGCTCGAAATTGGGACGGTATGGAGCGGACAGGCAAAAGAGAGTCGCATGCGCGTCGTGATAACAGCTGGACGACGTGCTTCGTTGCTTGTTCGGCTATAGAACTTAGGGAGTTTAGCTGCTCTCTGAGTGCATCTTCACAAGTCTCGGCTCAGTTGATCCAGACGGCACCAATCTCTGGGTAGCGCGCACCTTCTGGGTCAATGGACATATCCTGGGACGGGACAAGCTCAGGGAGGACAGCACTGATTTCTTCCCTCCATAGAACCAAGACCTGCGAAGTCATTGCCTTGATATCCACAAGAATGATGGCGAACTGCTTCAGGAGCTCATCCGTAACATGATTCTCCGGGACGACTTCGGAAGGTGCTTGTGCTGTCGACGAACGATTCTGTGATACAGATCCGCCAGGTCGGTAAGTCGAACATCGCACGGAAAAAAACGCGCCAACCTTGTCTGTCGGAGGGGTGCCTTGGGCGGAAGCCTCAGTTTGGGGAAGTATGGCTTCGAGCCAGGTTTTGTATCTGCCGAGAAGCTAAAAAAGGTTTCGGTGGACATTAAATGACCGAGGCTTAGCATTCATACCTGTAGGGTCAATTTCCAAAAACGATGCGCTAAATCTGGGGTGAAGACTTCTGCGCTCCAGCACGAGCTTATGGCGACCCATACGCTCTCTGCCTGTGGCATGAGAAACACAGAACGCCCTTGCACACCGGTTTAAGATTGACTAGTAACACCCACAATATACATGCTTACCAACGTTGATGGAATTGGGACTGATGACTGCGATGCTCAGGCTATCTTCTAATTTACCGACGATGTCCTTCCAGCGAAGTTGGAAATAGATTGGCAACTGCCAACGTTTGTGGAAGGAAATAAAGACTGGATGAGACCTCATCGCCTGAACCGACTTCGTGGATGGTGCTATAAATTCAAGAGCATGGATGAATGCCTGCGTTGCCGCGTGACGCTAGGACCACGAGGATGAGTGAAGCCGCCGTCATCGAAGAAGTGGTAAATTACCTTGAGAAATTCATCAGGTTTTCCTGCAGCAAAGACCACAGACCCTAGTTCATCCATAATTGCCTGTCCGATCTCCGGCCAGATGACGTTCGCCATGATATCAAAACCTTCACCAGCGTGCGCCGTTATGCCGACACTGCTCGGTAACGCAACTGCAGACGTCAGATCCGTCCGTGCCGGGTTGCTCTTGACCGAAACCTGCTCTGCGAGATGCATGACGCGGCGTAAATCTCGATCGACGAACCGAAGTATTTGATTGAATAACTTTGCGAGAGGATCGTTGGATTCATCCAGGTAAGGTATCGAAGAAGTAGTGTCCTTGGAATCGAACGGGTTTTGTTTGGACGAGAAAGCAGTGTATGGCGTATACGGAGTCCGAGGCGGCAGAGAACTTGGTGGCGCACGGCATGGTAAAGGTGTGTGGGGTATGATGGGCGAGTGTGGAGCAGCAAATGCGTCTGGATGTATTGACTAGAAGTACACGTTTAATATATCCCCATCTCACCGCAAACGGCCACTGACCTTTTTTATATATGGTAAGACGACAATCCTCTTGATTATATCTTCGGCAGTCCTCCAAAGGCACAGGGTATCATAGACACACAAACACTCGGTCAGGTCGGCGACTAGTTTAGCCCTCTCGAGCTCTGACGTCTTTCCTTCGCCGGTCCCTGTTAAAGTCGTCAATATGCTCGAAAAGAGGTGGTCCAGATCAGACGTCAAAGTATCTCTGATGCGGTCGAAGCTCTGTCAGGGTGGTAGTTTGATTGGATCCCTAATGAACTAAGTATGAACGAACCCACTGAATCTCTTCGACGTACGCACAGTTTTCCGCACGTGCTTTGGAGACGAGGTAAAGGAGTTGAGTATACTCAGTTGCAACCCTAAATAGGTGTTTGCCTCGGCTGCTGCGCGTTCTAGGAGAGTAATCAGTCAGAACTAACGTTCTCAACAATCGACGTACTTTCCAGAAGTAGTCTCGGTCGTCCCAGAAAGATGTGAGGGAGGAATATCCACGTGATTGGGTCTCGAAATCAGCAAAAGAGATTCAAGACGCGTGACAGACTCGGATATTTTCAGAAGATGATGAAGCAACGCCTGGAAGGGACAATCGTCGTTCTACTTCAAATCCAGGAGAAACAAACGAATGCAAACCTTTTCGTCACGTAGCTTTGCTCTCCCATCGAGTTTGGCTTGAACGGCGTCTTGGATGTTTTGGAGACTTTGGCGAGAAACCTGCTGGTACGTCGGTCTGTATGCGAGCGTTCTGCGCGTCCATACACACCTGTACCTGTTCCCGGAGACCATTCAGAGGTGCTTTCAGCCTACCCATCCTCGCGCCTTCCCCTCGCAGGTCTGTACTTAAACTGATGAAATCTTCATAGTCATCGTTGATCAAATGGACCAGTTCTTCCTTCAGGGAAGACAAGTACTCTCTGAGTTCCGTTCGAAGTTCCGGAAGCGACGTATATGAACGAGACAGAAGAAATTTCTCAACATCGAAAGTCTCAGCTGCCAGAAGCTCGTTGTCGTGGGACAAGGGAATGTATATCGGCAAGTCAAGTTGCGGTGGCAGTTGCTCACTGCCAGATATTCGGCCGACAGATGTATTTGACAGTTCACGAGCTGCAAGTTCTTCAGCTAGCCGCTCAAGTCGGTATGGATCTGGCCGACTTCCAGAAGCACTTTGACGCGTTTGGGAAGCCATAGTGGCGCGGTCGTTTGATGCTCACCGTGAGGTGCACTGACTCGCTGTTTGGCAATGGCTTCCGTTTATAACATGACTAAACAAGGTGAAACAACTCAGCTGTCGTGTCCTTGCAAGACCTATCTACAACCTAAGTACTCGACGAGCAGATATGGGTAGAGATTTCAGGGAAAATGCCGTCCCACGATGCTCTAGTACAACCAGAGACACTACTAGGCCTCGCCTATGCTCACGAAAGTCTTCAAAAACACAACGTAACAGCCGCACTCTGTAGACATTGAAAGGAAAACTAAGTTGCAGCTTGTCAGAGAGAAAGGAAAGTGTAATTACAGTACAGTATCTCATAATGCAGAGCGAAACCCCGAGACAAATAGGCCAGGCACCACCAAAACAGCAACATGGTAGTGCGTAAGACACCATAGTGCATAGGAAAGGTAGGTGCCCAACATGATACACTATGAGATAATGTACGTAGTAGTTTATGATATGTCCCATCGCGTAAGTGATCATGTACCGTGAAATAAAGTTGTGTTCAAAAAAGAAACAACCTAAAAGAGGGCTGAATGCGACTCGTACAAGCAAGCATGAGATGAGATGTCCAAGAATTATGCACTTCGGGATAAGTAAATGGGCACTATCCTCGTTACGACTTCTCCTCTAGTCCACTCAAGAATGCGAGCCACATCTTCTTATCGATAATACCCTCATCTGCGAACATCATGCTCGTCGGACTGAATGCACCATATAGAACAATCAACTCACAATTCCCGTCGGCGTCGGTAACGACGACGTATCGAGCACCTAACTTGACGAAAAATTGATGAAGAAGCTCCAACGGTGCATGAGACTGAATGGTGAGTGGAGCCTAAGAACGAGTCATTCCTGCCTCGCAGAGCCGTGATGAAATCTGACGAACCTCATCCATGTATACACTGAAGTCGAACAAGTCTTCGTCGGCTACAGTACTGCTCTCGATCCAAGAGGACGTGATATCACGGTTTCTATCAAACTTCCCGGATCGAAAACTGATTTCCTCGTCAGCATCCTCTGCGACGATCGCTGCCAAATGCTCTTCAACAAAAGCTACAGACCAAAAGGTGATGACTGACCAAGCGCATGTTCAAGCTCACTCGCACCGATGTACCCCACCATGCGTGATTTGCCACTGTCTCCGTAGGGGCGCAGAATGGGGAAACCACTATCATCATGACCTGCGTCGACGAGAGCTTGCAACTGGTCACGAAGGCTTTCCACGGTATTGCGAGCATCTATTCGAATGACGTCTATGCTACGATCCGTCTGTGCATCTGTGGGCCACGCGTTCACTGGGAGAGTAGGAGGGAGACATACAACATCGTTGATTGAGAAGTGGGACCAAAGGTATTCGTGCTTGGCATCCAAATACGGGAGTTGTGACAACCTAAGGAAAACGTACACTGAATTTCGATGTGATCATGATGATATTGGGCAACTCACTCGATGACTAGATCATAAATTCCTTTGGGTTCCAGCGCATCAGCGACAGTCTTCGCTACGAGGACAGCCAGCATGACTGGAACAGCATACGTAAGAGTATCTGTCAATTCGAACATAATAACTGCAAGTGAGACTGTCGTGCGCTGTTGAATCACTGTCAGTTACACAAGAAAACCTAGACATGCTAAGATGCAGACCGTGACACCAGATAATGCTGCGGCGGCACCGACCATGGCGTAAAGCCCAGGAACTACGCAGTCCTTGTCATCGTTGCAGGCAGAAAAGACAATACTGTCCGGGTAACGCCATTGCAAGTGTCGAACAGTGATGCCGAGGATACGTCCAGCACAAGCACCGACGCCAAGCGTCGGAATGAATATACCTGCTGGAAGTCTGATGCCAAAAGTAATGACAGTCAAAGCCCCTTTCATGAGCATGGCCACCAATATTGCTTGAGCAACCGGCCAGACTTGTTTCCAATCTCCAGGGTTCGGAGCGCACAAGCCCGAATAATTATCCGCACCATCCAAGTGGCACTCAGAGAAAAGGATGTAAACGAGCTCTGTCCCTCCCATACGAGTGTACGGGTTCAAAAAACAAAATAATGCAGTGACAAGGGTAACCTGTCATTGTTAGCTACCAGCAGAGCGGTGCATTTCTCCGACTTACTAGAACAACTTCTAGGACTGAATGCTTTACTAACCACGTCTTATTGCGAACATCACGACTCCAACGGTAGTTCAGTTTAGAGAAATACGCGCCGTATATTCCCTTGGAGAGTTCATCAGTGCTAGCTAGATGAGGTCTGAGAAGACGCACTCCAAAAGCACCCAGCAGCACGAAGAAGATGAGTTCATATGCATGCCAGTCCTATAGGTGCTTGAGCGAGATATTCGAAACAGATGATAGCAAGTATACTCTGTCATAAGTAACTTGGAAAAGTACAAGCTTCCCAGTTCCGAAAGGATCGAGGAATCTCAAAGTGATGGCTGCGATCATGGCGCAGAAAAAGCTAACAAGGAACCTATTATGATGGATTCACCCAAGATGGGCAACCATACCTTCGCCACATCACCTGTACGCAACAACATATCACGGCAGGGCTCATAAGCTGAGATAAAGGCCTACCTTTGGAGGGAAGTAATATGAAACTTCCTCCAAACTAAACAAGGTGCCTCCAATAGGTGCCCCGAAGGCAACTGCGACCCCAGCAGCACAAGCTGCACTGAGGATTTCACGCCGCTTCGCTATTCAAAACTGTCACACTGACAAGGACCATGCCTGCAAAAGGAGACAAACCTTCATTATTTTCGTACTTGCGATGGAATCGACTGACAATATTGCCAATACAGCTTGCGATGTGAACAAAAGGTCCTTCCTTTCCTGATAATAGGTCAGTGAAGAAGTCACAGGGGAACAGTGGAACAGAACTAACCGAGAGTGAGACCCGAACCTACTGAAAGCGCCAAGCCAAATGACTTTGTGAACAGAGTGCGGCGACCAAGATATCCATGGATGACGAAGCCTGTGCGAGGCGTAAAAATAGAGTCGATACACAAGCACGTTGACGGAATGAGCTCCACCTGAAAGAATCGTTTTGATTTCCGGGATACCACTTCCTGCAGCCTTGTCCAAACTAAGACGGTCTACTAAATTACCCAGCGGAATCTTGGACATACATAATACAGCGTCTTGCGCTTCATCAGAGGGGCAGGATGCTTGCCACCCGTATTATCAAATTGTGAGGATAAAACTCCGGAATCTTTGCGGGTAGTGAACGAAGTCGAAGCGGTTAGGTATATAGTCAGGAGACATGATGCTGTCGCCCATAAAACCTGACGAGGTGCAAGTTATGGATATCAGAGACATAAACACCTGCGGGAAAAGTGCACACCGCAATAAAGGTATAACTGATATATTCCACGTAGTCATTTTCTGTAGCCCCACGACTCACCCACGATGACCAGTCCACCCAGTCTGGGCACTGGGCACTGTGTGAAGAACGCAGATCATGAGCATCGGGGCAGCAAAACCGTATTGCCTTCCACCATCCGGTAGCACAATATCCGGACTTTGCATCAAAGAACCATTGCTCTAATCGCACGACGAGGAAAGCGACCAGAGCGGTTAAAAAGCCAACGATTGTGACAATTATCCACCCAAGACTCTTGTCAAACGCGAGGCGTAGGTGGGAACGAACCGATTTTCGGTGCCTTAATCTAGAAAAGCGTACCGCATCCTTGATGGTATCATGTAACCAGTCAATGGACGAAAAGGAGGAATACCAGACGCGAAAACCGTTGATTCGAACGTTGATGTCGTCATCAGGGCTGGAAAATTTGGAGCGGGCGAGGGGAGCATCGTATGCAGAGATACGTCTCTGAGGGAGAGAGAGACGGCGAGTGAGGGTAAACCGCACAGAGGATGGAGAGCGTGTAGTTGGAGTCGGAGGTCCTGAAAACGCTCCGCGTGTGACGGGAAGGCTGGGTAACAGAGGAAGATTGCGATGACCAATGGTACTAAATGAACGGAGTCCCAGGGGAGGCCGTATTGATCCGTAATTCACACCATCAGAGGAATAGCCCAACGAGGTTCTTTCATCGGCTCCAGCGTGGTCCCGAAGATGACGCGGAGGTCCGAGTGCGCCGGCACTCCCGATGCGAAGGAGACGTTGTCTGCGCCAATCCACGGAGGAGGGACCACTGAGGGGACCATTTGGCGGGACCTCGTCGACTGCGTCTGACAAAGAGTGTAACGATGTCGAACGCCTGTTACGGACTGACATCGTGGGTGCTCGCCTTCAGATTGCAAGGCACGCTATAAGGGCTCCAGATTAGTGGTTTGTAATGTAAATATCAGTGGATTACCTGGAGGAAATGAAATGGAACAAGAAAGAGTGGCCCTGCGATGGTAATGGCTACCAGGACGGATGTCGTGGTTTAAAGGAACATCACAAGACCGAACTTGAAATAACGATCTGAATCAATATATTTGAGGCAGTGGAAACAAACATACACAAACAATCTACCTGACTGTTTTGACACTGACCATCATTTTTAAACAATGACGACGGCTGGCCTTGGTGTTCCTGTCAAGCTATTGCACGAGTCTCTTGGACATATTGTGACCGTTGAACTCAAGACTGGCCAACTTTATCGCGGGAAACTCGCAGAAGGTTGTTTATTTCACGCGTGTCGCATGACTGTCCTGATCATCTCATTGCCCTCTAGCTGAGGATAACCTCAACATATCGCTAAAGGATATCACAGTGACCGGACGGGATGGGCGTGTCTCCCAACTAGATCAGGTCTACATTAGAGGAAGCATGGTCAGGTTCTTTATCGTGCCAGACATGCTGCAGAATGCTCCAATGTGCGTTCGAATGTACTGATTCACTGCCCGATGACTAAGGTACAACAGGTTCAAACGGGTTGGCCCGAACGCGATGCGGGGACGCGGGATTGGTACGGCGCGTGGACGCGCTACCATTATGCGAGGTTGGTGCTCTAGTTGTCATCGTACGTTGGTCACATGCTCACGACACCTCCTTTGTAGCAAATGGTGATTATCACGACCCATGTGCGTGCTCGAAAGATACTAACAAACACTCTTTTCACAGCTCGTCGTGGTCGTGGTGTGCCTACGGCGCGTGGAATCAGGCGATAAGCCTGGTCTGGCCCTCGAGGGGTAAAAATTCGCATTGATGGTGTATATGTAATGTTCTTGTTCAGCCATGTACCTTGAAGCAAAATGGCTAGAGTACTGAGCCCGGGCAAACAGAGAGGTCATCCAAATTAGTACCTGTCTAAAAGTCAGAGACTCGTCCCTTGAAGCTCCAATCGCTGCCATGTGCGACGGGCTCCGTCTTTGGACCGCCCTGCTCGCCAGTGCGAGGGTTGACGTCGCCCTCAAAGTCTGGCTTGAGGGGTTTTCTGGCGTCGGGATGGAGTGCAAGTGCTGGCTGTGTGTCTCGAGCAGCGCGCTGGAGGTCCTCGAACTCGCGCTGCTGATCGCGGGGGAGAGGGGGAGGGGCAGGGCGACTCAGCGCGGAGGAGAGGGCTCGGGAGGGGACGGCAGGACGGGCGAGGCGAAGCATGAGGGAAACTTTGTTGCGGTGCTGACACAGCACCCGGGACGATGACGGCACCGAACTAGATTCGAGCTCCGCTGTGGTGATCAGTCACGTGGAAATATGGATTACCCTCCCGTGAGTAAAGTGGCCGACCTGGTTGGGTGACGGGCCGTACGACGCAGTCCTGGGTGATCACCTTGACCACGACCTCCCCTCGCGCCCTGGTCGTGTCCCTTTTTATACCCGTTCATCGCGATTTATTTAGTTCATCCAAATCGCTCGGATCTTCGTCTCTCGATCTTGCTTCATGCGCCTCATGCAGTCCTACTATACCAACAGCATTTATGCCTCCAATGTCATAGAAATCGCAGACTCTTCCTTCGCCACCCAGTCGCTCCCACAGGCCACATCCATGCTTGCAATCCATCACCCCGAGTCCTGCTCGGCAGACGCCATCTTCAGAAAGCGCAAAATCGACCGTGCATGTGACGCTTGTCGTCGCAGGAAGACAAAGTGCGATGGCCCCCACATGCCGGACAACGTCTGCACAAACTGTATACAGAATCGCAAAACATGCTCTTATGTGTTTGTACACCCACCCCCCTCCCTTCACGCACGCTGATCTCTCCCGCTTTAGCGAGGCTTCAAAGCCTAGAGGTCCTCCAAAGGCGTGAGTCAGCCTGTCCAACTTTACTTTACAAAATTGACGTGCATTTTGAAGCTATATCACCGGCTTAGAGGACAGGTTGGAAAAGATGGAAGCCCTCCTAAAGCGCGTGAGTACTTTTTGCACCCTTTGCTTGGCTACCTGCTACCAGAGCGGTGGTCCTTTCTCTGCCAGCTTCTATTCTCTTCCGGGGAGACTAGTGACGCCACCATCTTCTGTGCATCTTCCCTACCACCGCTTTTAGTAACTAGGTGGTCTAACGTTCCTTACTTACAGCTCCGTCCCGAAACTGATTTCTCCGAGGAGTTGGGTCCTCTTGTGGTCCGAGACTCCTGGAAGACAGACCATGAACCCCCCTATCGCGTGTCACCTCACGAAAAGTCAACTTCACCTTCAGCCCCTCCCTCCAGACAGAAGGATTCACCACCCAATGCTCCCCCCCATTCCCGTTCCACAGGTACACCGCGGAGTGACACAGATTTCACATCAGATGGCTATACATCCTCAGACAGTGAACAAGTCGGAGAGCTCAGCCTTTCGCGCGGAATGAAACGTTTGACTATTCGGGGTTTGGAACCTACTCAAGATCACTGTACCCTAACAGACAATCAAGTCCGCTTCCATGGAAAGAGCAGCTGTTTCAAGCTGATCGAACCGACCCGGAAACTCAGAGACGAACATGTCAATCGCCTGGCTGGTGGAGAGGAACGCAGTCCCTCGTCTCGCGACAGTACCAGCCCGATTAATGCCGCAGCATCGCGACGCCCCGAATTTTGGACTACCCCTCCAGTGAGTCTTGAGTCCTATTTCAGTTCTTGACCCCGTACAGCGTGAATATTTGAATCTGATTTCTCTACTAGTGGGAGCTTGCCTTCGAAGGCTTTCAAGATCGGCTTGAGGACCTGTCCTTTTCGCTTTCTGAAGATTTCCCTCCCCAAGACCTTGCTGACAGCTTGATCGAACTATTTTTTGAGAATGTTAATCCGTTCATCCCATTATTTCACCACCCGACGTTCGAGCGACAGTGGAGAGAGGGCTTGCAGCACAAGGACGCATGGTTTGGGTGCCTCTGTTTGTCCATGTTCGCTGTCGCAAGTCGCTGGAGTGGTGATCCCCGTGTTCTTGATGACGGTAAATATGATGTTCCTCAGACTGAAAGCCCCGTCGAGGGATACAAATGGCAGCGCGCTGGTTGGAGATTCTTCAATGCAGCGGTCGGTGCGTTGTTTTCTTGTAGTTACCCATGTTTATACTCATGATTACAGATGTTCATCGTGGTTCCCTTAGTCTTTTTCATCCACCTGGTCTGTTCGAAGTCCAGACCATGGCGGTCAGTGGAATAAAATAGTCATCTGAGATCCGTTATTCATATTCCGCCAAATAGCTACTCGCCATGTTCCTGCGAGGCACAGCATTTCACCCGGTTGCTTGGCTTTTCATCAGCATTGGTCTTCGCAAAGCACAGGATGTCGGAGCACATCGGAAGAAAATCTACGGAGATAAACCAAGTATCGAAGGGGAACTCTGGAAAAGGGCATTTTGGGTACTTGTCCTTCTCGACAGGATGGCAAGTGCCTACTTAGGACGACCGTGCTGCTCAGGGGAGGAAGAGTAAGCCCTGCTTCTAGTCACATGTCCGACTAACCTCTCAGTATGTGAAGGTTTGACGCAGAGCTTCCACTGGAAGTTGATGACGAGTACTGGGAAACGTTTCAACAACCCCCTGACAAACCATCAAAGATAGCCGCATTTAATTCACACCTCAAACTGACTAAGATTGTGGCGTATGCCATGCGAACGATCGTGCGTTTTCCTATTCCGTGAGGAATTTTATTGACATCCTTCGGCAAGTATGCTCTTGATAGATCAAAGTTGTTGTTCAGCGCCGCGCGTCCGCGGTGGCAAGAGGTTTTAGCACAACTGAATCGTGAGATGACCGATTGGGTAGATTCGGTCCCAAAACATCGTAAGCATGATTTCCTTGCAAGCGATGCGTCTCAGTGTTAACCTTTTGTCAGTACACTGGTCACCTCACATCGAAGATCCGCTGTTTTCTCACCAGTCAGCAACGTTATACATCACCTACTATCTGATCCAGATAATCATTTATCGACCGTTTTTGCCACCATCTCTTCACTCTGTTATAAATGTCACCCCGCATGTCAACATGCCAGTTCCTTGCATTGCAATATGCGTCAACGCTGGTAAATGCGTCTCCCGTATCCTGAAGGCTCAAATTACCCGCGGCTACTCGAACATCCCTACCCTCATCTTGGGTTCACATGTCTGTGCCGCAATTCTGCTCATGAACTTTTGGGACTTGAAATGGCAAGAACGCAATCAAATGAGATGCGACGGATTTGAAGACATCAAGTCTCCTCTAGCTCTGGCTATGGCCGAGTTGCTTGAGGAAATTTCGGTTTTCATTGGAGCATTGGAAGCAGTCAAACCTCGCTGGAGGAGCGCAGGAATGTACTTGTCAGTGTTGACTATTTTTTCCCTCAAAAGTCCATTAAACAATGGGTAAACAGGAACGATCTCAGTTCTTCGTTGCCTCATAGTCTTGGCGGCTATGAACCAACCATTTCCGAGAATGAACTTCTTTCGCATCACTATCTCCCGAGGTTTGATGATCGCACCTATCGCAACGTTGCTCCTCCAGACTATACGGCGCCTACGGACTACCGAAACCCACCGCCCGAATATCGTATTACTCCGCCGCAATCCATCAATACATACACCTACGACTCCCAAGTTAAGCCCTCGGAACGTAGTCCTCACTTCTTTGATTTCCCTCATATTACCCGATATCCTGTTCCTAGCACTCTCCCACTCCCATCTTCCTCCACTTTGTGTGGACGCGATCCATCCATATCAACATCAGCCACCACGTTCCAGTCACAACATGGTTACGATAGATTTCGCAAGTACACGGAATATGGTGACCGAAAGTCGTCCACATCCAGCACCCATTCCCGACCAACCTCCCTAACAGTGGATGGGACGCCTACAATACAACAGGGATCAATCTCCCAACAGTATACCGTGGCCAGCTGCGCGTCTTATGGCAACTCTGTTTCCGTGCCGACACACCCAAGCGTCGTGGGTAGTTTGGGTCCTTACCAAACAATGTATGTGCCTCACATGCATTGATGCATGCATGTTACTCACATGGCTCATAGACTTGGTTGGGCAAGCGATTGGAATCATGACTCAGCTCGTGCATCGGGCGCAGGTTCTGACAGCGCGGCTGTCCAACCCGGCTATTTATCGCGAGACACAGCAACAAGGAGTTCACACGGCCAAGCTCTCTCATTTCCCAGACGTTACTAACCCATGTACCTTCCTTCTCATAGATTGTTCGAACGTTTTCGACGATTGTTGTTGTACTACGCTATGTCACTGTTTGCCATCTATACCTCAGTTTTCATACTTATTATAGCCCTACCCTACATACCAGATCTGTTGTAGTCTAAGGTTTGCTGTCACCGTGGAATTATCGAGCTCAATATTACATTGTTCGAAAGTCCCGCTTGTACTATGAACAAGGTGGCTACACGCTACAGTATACATGCTACCTTTACTCTCACAATATTGACATCATAGTCAGTACTGCTGATCTGACTATAGGATCCATACTTGTTTACTATATGGTGGGAGTACGAACATGGACAAACTGCAAGAGTTTATAAGCTCACCGTTAACATTGAACCAATAGAGAACGAACCGCTGACGAGCATTAGTTCATTATCAATCCGCACGAGGACGCTTTTGCAGTGGCTCCAAGCCAGCGTCGAATACACCAGCCGCTTCTGACCCTCGCTTAGGGGGCTTAAGCAATGTTGACGATCTTGGCTCGTCCCGTGCATCGTTCGAAGGCGACTCCAATGTGACATCGTCCCTACGCTTTTGCGATGGCTCCGAATCTGCGTCGGATATCCCAGCTGTTTCTAGCCCGCGCTTGGATGATCGAAGCAACGCCGAGGGCCCAGCCTCGTTCCGTGTATCACACCGCAAGTCAGAATGTGGTGGGCGAATACTCCCTGACGCTGGGCCATCGAAGTCCTTCTCCGTTAGAAGTCGTCCTCGGAGAAATTTGCCTATGTGCGTGTGTGCAAACGGCCGTCCTCTGTTCCGAACGGCAAGCAGCGGGGAACCTGAGAACGTGATTTCCATCTCTTCGAAGCCACCAGGGATGTTGAAAAGATTCCACCAGATTGTTGTAGCGTTTGGCGACGTTTTCGTAGGTACGTCGAGGAAACGACATAGTCGGAGGTATGATTTATAGTCTCTGAGGTAGAGCTGGCCAGCAAACACGTTCAGCTGGGCGATCAGATCCCAGGGTGGAGTCCAATCGGAGGGGAGGGGAGGGATAGAATACAGTCTAAGATCATCGAATGGTTTCATGCGCTGGGACGTGCATGGCGCGTACACATGGAGGTGGACGTATTCGCTCGCTCTGATGTCTGGCATCAAGCGATCCGCTTCGAATGGCCTCAGCAGAACGAGTACTTGATTAGGGTCATTTCTACAGCGGGAGAGAACCCACTGGACAGGTCGGAGATATTGATCTATAGTTCCTTTAGTGGACTCAGGCTTGATATGTCCGCTGTAGCCAAGATGGATGGACCCCAGACATCTGCTTCACGAATGGCCGCAGAGCTCTCTTCGAGCGTTGTAAAGACGGGAAGAAATGGGCTGCCAAAGTATAATGGGGGAATGGTACCAGTCTTCAGGAAGGACACGACATCCGGATGAAGAAAATGTTCTGCCGGTTCTGCTTTGGGGGGTATGACGTTCGCGCTCCCGCTCGCGGCTCACCTCCCGTTCTTGTTCTTGTTCTATCTGTGCACTGGGAAGTGATAGAATTCCGAGATCTTTGCAACGTTGTCGAATCCCTGGATCCAACACTGACAGTGTACTCGATGCATTTTGAGTTTCACGGGGTGCATAGAGATCGACCAGCGACTTCAGTTCTGGCTGGAGCCATGCATCCGATAGCTGCTCTGGCGTGAGCTCATTG
>JBBPJY010000563.1:4003-15834 GCA_038088975.1 Xerocomus cyaneibrunnescens
ATCGCGCAGTCGTTTTGGGGTTGTTTGTCCTCAGAGAAGCAACACCCAAATGATAATCATGTGTCCAAGTACACCACCACATATATTATAATAAGGGCAGCAAGAGAGAACGCCATGTACAAGGGATGGAAAACGGCCCCTTAATGGATGGATTCTAGTATGTGGTAAACCGGCACAGCAGAGCCAGGAAGTTGGCGTTGGTGGAAGAAAACAACAGCCCACTAAGCAGGACACAGACGCTTGTTGTGAATGATGCAGCTTCTGAGCAGGAAGCGAACACAAACACGATGTCTAACAAGACGCAATCAGTTCTATTCTTTTCAAGATGTACAATCAAATGGCAATCACCCAATGTGAGATAATGAAATGTTCCTCAAGGCATAGACTGACCTGGTGCTTCCTGGTCCGATGTTTGATGTTCCATAGTGGAAGCAAACGGATCCCCAGTGTCACCCATCAACGAGCTACCCAGCAACGCGTTCGCACTATCGAGCTGGCCGAGGTCATGCACGCTCTCGTAGGGCGTACCATCTGGACCAAGAACACTCATGTCCAGTCCCCCAACGTCCCCTGAGTGGGCGTTCTCATGCACGTCGACGTCGACACTTATACCTCCATCCAACGCTTTGAACGATGCATCGAGCATATCTGCGCCTTCGTCGACGGTCAGCAAAGGTTCTGTGTGTTGAAGTGACAGGGCGGGGGGCGGGGGCGAAGAAGGCTTTGTCTGTGGTTCTTCAGGAGCTTCCTGATTTGCGAAATTGGTTTCTGTCGCATCCTGAATGGTTTCAGGCGGAACAGACGCAGCTGGTTCATCCTGATCCATGTCTTCGTCACCCTCCACGACATCGGGTTCATCTGGGAGAGGGGCAAGAGGTTCGTCTGCTTCTTCCTCGTCATCACTGAATTGCTTGCAGAGGTCCATAAATATAAGTCGCCCCATGTATCAGTTCGCAAACGTGGGTACGCACCTGTTTTTTGTCTGTCTTCACCCACTTATATACCTTTATGGTCGAGCCCGAAGGTGCATTCTCTGGAGTGTCCCATATTTTCTCCCAGCACGCGACAGGCTGCATGAGCTGACGTCTGGCAGCCTCTGTCGTAGCCAGGCGCACTCCGATTCTTCGTTTCGTCGCCATCGTCTATGTCGACGGAAGGGGGGCTTAGATGAAAGGGAGTGATTGGACCCTGGACACTCCCAATCATGACAGATTTCATTTTCCCCGAATGTACTTTGGCTGGAGTCATCTCGACTATATTTGAACCTTTTTATCCCCCTTTCCTGCCGCGCTTCTTTGTGTCGTAGCTTTCTCCTGCGCGCTTGCCACATATCAATCACGCCTGGTGAAAACAATTTCCGCTGAGTTATATCGCATGCCGCTGTGTTGCGTTGTAACATGAGTTCCAAGTCCAGTTGAGTCATAATCCGGGTACTGTATGAAGATACGATTGGCTCGGATGACTGAAGCACTGACATGCCAGTTGAAATGGCTTATGTCTCCTCATCTGTGGATCCCCTCGTCCACGGAGGAGTTTAATATGCCCTCTGCGGGTGGGAACCGCTTATTTGTGTAGATGTTTGCAATGTGTCATTTGAGCTGTCTTGAGTCGTCGACACCCCGTTTGCTCTTCTGAAGTTACACTGTATCATGATAAAAGCGTATCCGTTGAATGTCAATTTTTCCATTCGGACAAAGGCACTTTGCATCGATGTCGCGGGTTGGTACGGCGATAAGCATGTATGTTGTCAGAGGTTGGAACCTCGTGGCAATGCTTGTATGGATGTTCGTTTAGGTTTCGATGGGTCGACATGAATTCATTTCCATTCTCCTTGAACTGGTGTCACGACGAGACGTACATTACCCAACATGAACATTTGTTGTCGATTCAGTAACTTGGAGAAATTGACTTGTTACACGGTTGACCCTAGAGCAGGATTTGGCGCTTCGTTGGTTATACAGCAACTGAATACAGACTATGTTCAACACGCGGGAAGGTGAGACACCAATGTGCCCAGTTACGGCAGGCCCCAGAGCACGACGATGCAGGACTTCAAGTCGGTTGTTCAGCCCAACGAAAGACATCTTCGACAGTCACGACTGGTGACGTGGGCTAGTGGACGGATACGTGAACGATGTGGGGTATATGTGTTTAAAGCGAGACTAACCTGTCCTTGCCGGATCACCTCAGAAACAGTGTGGTGAGGGGCAGCATCGAGAATCGTGGTACGTAGCTCTAGAAGTCGTGCTTCGAGCTCATCGCATTTTCTGACCAAAAAAACACGTCAGAATGAACGACAAACCGTGATGAGAGTGCGGCGAACGCATGAATGGCGACTGTCTCTTCACGACGGAGCTCCAGCTGGCACTGCATCATGCTTTCGATGTTCCCTCTCGCCTATGAGGGTTGCGTTTGAGATCTGCATCAAGGGTGGACTAAGCAAGCTGACCTGCACTGGACGCAAGTCGTTTGCGGCTGCCATCAGATTCTGCGCAAGTACAGTAATCCATTCTACGTGTCGCTGCCATTCCGGAGGGGCGATGGAGTAGGGAGGCGGAGGTGGGGCGAGGATGGCACCCGTGAGGTTGGAGTAAGTGACGAGGAGAAAACGGAGGATAGATAGCAACGCAGGACGGCGATCTAGCGATACGATGATGAGGGCACGCGGCATGCAGTGTTGACTTGTGACTCGCCTACGCTCGGATCGGCTGGATACAGCTGGTGTCCGCCTAATTCAGCCAGCGAGGGAATGGTCTCCTTGACCTTGAAAGACCGCGTCAAGGGTTGCTGACACTTGGAAGGACGAGCCGTACAAACCACGTATCACCGAATACGTCGTAGTGACCCTCTTCAAGAATCCAGTCCACCCTGGGTTTCTCCAGTTGAGTCAGGGGCCACGGAGGGATATCAGTCTGGTCGGACAATATCTCGTGCTGGTTCACGGTGTCGATGTCGATATCTTGGTCTTTGAGACGACCATTGAGCAATTGGAGGAGTCTGAGGTTATGTGCGGTGTAGTTGGAATAGTGGGAGGGGGGAGAGGGAAACGGATTCCTCAGCTCTGTTTCTTCCTCCTCCATGGTTTCAGTTGAAATATTTATTTATTTATTTTACAAAAATGTTACTGACACGGAACGCAAGTTGCTACACACAGTCTTTATTTATTATACATACTTTGACCATGGTACGCCGGATCGCGTCGCAGGTGCACAAGCAAGTGTCCCGGCTCATGCAAGCAAACTACATTCGCGAGGAGCCCTTATGGTACCAGGCAGTCCTACAGTACCCTCCTCTCCCACTTCCCTCACGCGCCCCTCCCATCCAAGCCCTCGACGAGGAAAAGTCCTCTCGCAAACCAACCAGCTCGAGTCTACGACCCCCAAAGATGCAACCCTTGACAATTAAATACTTGGAGGATAGGCTTCGACTCCAGTTCTTCAGAGACCACCCGTTTGAGGCGTTCAGGCCCGTCTCCGTCGTGGAGGGCCGAGTGGTCGAGCCAGAACACCCAGCGAGAGGAAAGGACTGGACAAGATTGAGCCAGCGTACCAAGAATCCGACAGCAGAAGAGTAAGCGATCCTCCCCGTACTCCTCTCTGTTTTACTGATTCCCGTCTACAGTGCCGTTCTCTTCGCTGCTAATCTTCACAGACACCACAAAGTGTCGCTCACCGTCGCGTATACCCGTGCTGTAGCAGAGTTCCGCACTCTGCGTGCAGAGTATGATATTGCGAACGCGTTCGCTCGTATGGAAGCTGAGGCTCATGGCACCGTGTACCCGTCGGAAGTGGACCGGACCTTCGAGAAAGAGGACAAGGTCTACAAGTCAGGCGAGCGCAAAAAAGCTCTCGACGAGAGTGCTCTCCGCGCTCGCAAACGTTGGCGTGCAATCCTTAACGTTGACAGTGGCATGGGCAATATCTGGAGTCGCGGACAGGAGTATGTCAAGCGTCAGAATGATGGTGTACGACCATCGCACCTCATGGACGACGCAATCAAACCACCGTCAAATCCATCGGAGGAACGGCTCCTCGGAAGTCGATAGCTTAGGGTATTTCATTCAGATCGACCTTTTCCACATCCTCGGCTTGAGAACATGCAGTAGGAATACAACAAAGTATTATGCCTTGACGCGTGACTGTGCAGCCAAGGCTGCGTTCATCCCCATCCACGTCTTCTCCACAAGACCTAGTAGCCTCTGCATATCCGAGCTCCAATCATTCATCACATCCTCCGCACTCCGCTTGGGTGTGAAATTTATGATGCCTGCTGGTCGGTCTATTCGTGCCCAGATAGTCTTAGAAACAACTAGCCGTGCCAGGGTCTCCTCTGTTTGTTGTGGTGTGAGATCAAGAAGAGTTGTTAAGCGGGATAACCTAATCCGAGTATAATACTGTGAAACGACTCGGACGTTCTAAACAATAGTTAGTCCGACTGAACCTGTTGTTCGGGGAGTGCTTACATGTTCAATTACACGAGTGTGAAGGTCTTCCCATTGTGCAACATTGGAAAAGACAGGTGTTGTTCGCAGAAAAGGGCCATAAATCGATTCAATCCCTGGCCACCTCATCAACTCTCGTGTTACAAATGATTTGACAAGGTTACTAAAAGGAAGTTCAGTAGCACTCAAGGATCATCACGAAATGTCGTACTAGTGCAATTCGAGTTTCTCTAGAGCGGGATTCACGAACCAGTGGTGCAACATGTCGGACTGTTCGTTGTTATGGGGTGCAAGAACAATGTAGTAGACGATGTGTTCAAGTGCCTGTACCCACCAGATCAGGTGAACGGTTCACTGATTCCATGTCCAAGAAGCTCACTGCGCGGTTTTTACTCTCATCATCCTTTATCGACGGAGTGTCCCACACTTTCTCGTAATGCTTCGCGACCTCCAAGTATGCGGTTTGATGTAGTGCTTGTTGAATCATCAGATCATAGAATTTGAGCTTGAGGTCCTGTTGAAGAAGTATTGATCAGTGGCCCAGGTCGATACTGAGGATAGAATATTCCAACAGACCTCGTTCTCCTTTTCTTTGAGGAAAGTCTCGTTGACCTTGCGACCACCCACCCTTGCCTTGACCCACTCGGGCTCCCCTCCTCCGATGGCATGCTTTTCGTCCTTCTTACCCTTGCCTGCAACCTCGGCATCCTTCAAGCGAGCAAGGGTGATCAGTAACCGCATTTGCTCCAAAATGAATTCCGTCTTTTCTCTCCGTTCCATCGACGAGTACGTCTCCACTTGGAGGTCCGACAGCAGATCGGACGCCACTTGCAGCGACTCCTTGATGGCGGCTGGCTTTGCAGACGGCAGCTTCGAAAGACCTTCATGGTAGTGTGACAGCAGGAGCGTCACGCGCGCACGCGGTGTCTCGAGGAAAATCTAATCGCGTGGCTGAGCAAGCAGCCACATAACGTATTTCCTCCAACGCACCTTGCCCTCGGTGACTGATCGCAGCGTCTCGACGAGCTCCAACCACTTCGTGTCCCCTTCCTGTTTTCGAATATCCGCCAGCCACGCCATAGCCTGCTCCACCATGGCTTGTACGACACCTTTCAGCTGGCCGTGCTTCTTGGTCAAGAGGTTGATGGTGGCGTTGAGCTGGACGTAGTCCCGGGTTTTGTAGCATTGATCAAGTGCAGCTTTTGCAAGACGCGTAGTCGAAGGTAGATCAGAGGCCTATGTCATATCGGTGATACGGCCGAATTTCAGAGAGTCGTAAACGTACGTTTCTCGTTTGCTTTTCCAGAGCAAAGAGCTTGTCCAACGCCTCCGAAAGCCTGCCAGACTGGTGACGGTGCACTTGAGCTACGGTCGGGGGGCTGAGCCAAATTACGCACCTCAGAGAGTGTTTGAGTTTCCGGTATCAGTCCATCCACCTCTGGAGTGAAGTCTCTCTCTTGTTTCTTTACTTCGGCCATTGCTAGTTGATAGTGTGACCGCGAATACGGCTGGTCGACATTCAGCGTGAAGTGACGCGTCGCAAAGAGATTTGGCGTTGTTTGTCCCACACTTTCGTTCTTCCCTTCTTTGGAAAGCTCCTGTCCACTGCTCTTCGACGCGGTAGTCGTCGTCTCAATTCGTTCAGTCGCACCTCTTCTTTCCAAATCTGCGCTAGAATAGTATTCATGATAATAACCCTACAGCAAGCGCCAGC
The DNA here is from genome assembly GCA_038088975.1 of Xerocomus cyaneibrunnescens. NCBI lineage: Eukaryota > Fungi > Basidiomycota > Agaricomycetes > Boletales > Boletaceae > Xerocomus > Xerocomus cyaneibrunnescens. Next base: position 10,159 of record JBBPJY010000563.1, read on the forward strand.
ACCCGTGTACTATATGAGTAAAAATGTCCGTCTCAAAAGGAGAATTCATAGACCAACAGGAGGAATGTCATGACCCAAGAGCTCGGTCGTCGATGGCACAGCGTTCCATTGAATGCCTTTGAGCTCGTGTTTTTCGTTTGATGGCTCATCACCATTCTTTTTTCTGGCATAGAGCATAGCATACGACTTGTCGAACATGTGCATAGGTAGCGTGAGTGGATAGGCAAGGAAGACGCGGTAGGCGAGGGCGATCAGCCCCGTGAGGATAGCGGGAAGGGCAGAAGGGATCGAATTGAAATCACCGTATTTTTGGAAGAGTTGTGCAGTGTCGTCGAAAGAGGTTTCCATAGATTTGGTATCTGAGGGTAGCGTCGCGTCGACCTCGGTCTCGACCATCGTAAGCTCGACACCGACAGATTGGTGAGCAACCTCGGGTGTTGCATCCACTGCCATCTCGACGCACGTCGGCGTCGCATCTACAAAGACAGAAAGTAGATCGGGCTTGATCTGAACCATACGATCAACGAGGGTTGGCGCCGACTGAATGCCCTGGCCCACGGTCTTGGGCCGAACGTGAGCAAACTTGTTCACGTAAGTCTTTTTGATGGTAGCGTCAATGCTCTGCTCCTTCGTTGATCTTCCAGGGTCACGTCCAAGAGCCTTGGCCCTTTCCATGAGACGCACGCTCTGGAGATGGGGCAACCAGTCTGATACTTTCTGCCACCCTTGAGCGTTAGCCTCGATGTAACCCGGTCGGTTCTTCTCGTGGAACCACTTCAGCAACTCGAGGTGTGGTGCAAGGTGACTAAGAAGAATGGTAGTGTGAAGAGGGTCGTTGATGTTGGAGTGGCCCACGTGGAGGCGAAGAAGCGACCTCGAGGATACCTCGGGGGTGGACAGCGTTTCCACGGATGCCGGGCGCGCGTCCAGCACGAGTGCAAGGTTCTGCAGCCGCTTGCAGTTTTGGGTAAGAGTTGCGACGCCTTCCAAAGTGAGGTTTGGGCCCGAAGAACCCGAGAATCGAGCCATAGGACACAACCGTAGAGTCTCAATGTTAGGACATGCTTTGGCGATGTAACGCAAGTCCTCGTTGAAGAAGAGAGTCGACTCTGGGAGGTCTATCTCGAGGCGGATGAGGGCAGGGAGAGTGGAGAGGTATTGGAGTGGGAGGTGGCGAGAGGGTTGATCCGCCGCTGCACGCGACGTCGCTCGGACAAGCTCCGTAAACCGTGATGCACCCGTTGCACCAATTCGCAGAGAAAGAAGCGTCCGGCTAAACCGCTCGCATATCAACACCGAGAGGTCTTGCCAGTCTGCCATGTCAGGGGGGTCCTCAATGACGAGCTCAAGACTGGTGAGTTCGCTCGTAATGTGCTTCAAGAACACAGCGATGTTCGCAACTTCACCGGTCAGTTGGAGGCTCCGAAGACCCGTGAACACCCCCCCCGAGTGCAGGTCGCCTGTCAGGCGAAGCGATGACTTCTTAATCTCCGTGAAGTCTATTTCGTCACCAGAGAAAACTCCACTGTCGGATGATGCATCGCTAGGAGTTTCCACGCCGGAGGAGACGATATCATCGAAGAAGCCTTCCACGGCAATAATTGATCTTCCGGTGAGATCGAGTTCGAGAGTGTGAAGAACTGCCAAAGAGGCGGCCCACTGTCCAACCTGCGATGACAAGGCACCAGGTGCAACCAAAGCTAGCTTCTCGAGTGTGTTCTGCGAGCGTACGAGGTCCGTGAATGTGTCAGGAAGGCTAGTGGGGGAAGTGAACGAGAAGGCAGTCAGCTGCGTTTGACTGCAAACATTGACGAGGTAGGTGCCAAGCTGCGGAATTCTAGTACCGACTTCCAAGATCAAGCTCTGCAACTCGGGGTTCAAGAAAAGGGTGGAGCGTTCCAGACCAGCCGCAGTGTCCACCCTCCATATAAGCGTCTGCAAATGGGGCAAAATGTAGGATACAGGGCGGTTTTCTGCAATGACAGCAAAGACGGAAGGCGAGACACTCGGAGACGACTCGATGTATACGATGCGGCGAACACGTTCGCCATATGCGAGGACTCTGTCCCAGTCCTCGGGGTTTGGCGCTTTGGCCTGTATTACGGTTTGTTAGCGATGCGTAAAATATGAATATGAGCGACTAAGACCAACCAAACCAAGCCCAGGGCGGCGGGCTTTCTTCATGATGTTGTTGGGGAACAACGAGATGAGCGGTAGAAGCGAGTCTAGCTCTCTCCAGAGCACACTCAGCGCAGGCTCGCATATTGCCTTGCAGGTGCGTGCCAATCGAGACAAGGAACGGCGGCCGTTAGGTGAGTCGACGATGGTATCGAGGAGTTTCTTTGCGGCGTCTGGGTCGCGGAATAGAGCAGGGAACATGGTCAGGTCGTAACGGAGTGTGTTGGCGAGACGACTGGAGGTTAATACTATTTTTTAGGCTGCTACACTCGAAGAATATGTGGGTTAAGGCGTCGAAGAACAAGGGATTGGAAGCAAGGCCAGGAGGTTAAATAGGTGAAGTGTACCCTTCACTGCGTTCACGCCATGCATTCTTGCAGGCTGCGCTCGTCAATGACTCGTGGATGCGGGCTGGTTAGATTGACCAATCTTGCGGGGAAATGAACTAGCAGGGTAGGCGAGCCACGCTCCATGCTTGAGACACGGAGGTCCGGCCACACGCGCAAGGGGTGTGGTCCTGTGGTGTACTACCGAAGCAAGGGGCATACACGACGACTGTTAAGCCGTCCGTGCTGCATGTATTACACATCCACTCACCCAAGCGTATTTGAGGAGTACGGTACAGCCTTGGATTTGACGAGCTCTAGTCTCCGACAGAGGTCGTTCACCGGTAGGCACGTGGTAGACACGCACCTCCTGCGTTTCATGGCTCGGAAAGCAGCGTGAAACGACTGATATGAAAGCACAGCAAATGGAGAAAGCACAACAGCCATGATACAGTCAAAGGTAATAGTCACCATTTCGCCACCGGCTTGAGGGTTCGAGCATATGGTTATGCTAATCCAAGTAGCCCATAGCCGGTCTATGTAAATACAACAGGGAGTAGTCTTTCATCCATCTCAGGATCCCCGCGAACGAGAGACGACGTACCACATTTGTGGGCTGCATGACCCTAGTATACGGGGATGTTTGGGTGGTCCAGTCAGCCCTCCGCATTATGTACATACTAGTCACTCATTTGGGCCAAAGGACGCACCTCTCTCTCGCTACTTACTCCATGCCTCAGCCTCATCTCTACCGTCCGTAGCGACCTCGCTGCCTTGCTCGTAAGTTTGAAACTTCACCCATGCCTTGGCCACACAAAGTTCTTCGCCAGTTCGAAAAGGTCCCTGACAGGTCCTCCGAGGTTGACTTCCACGGGCCCTACAACAAGCTCTTGTACACCTTTCCCGCTAATACCGATTTTACAGTCGTTCCCAATACTACCGGCTTCACGTGAGTCAGCGGACTCCATTGTCATGTAGAGGTCTAGGCTACTTGAAGACAAACCAGTCCTCATTTTGGAGCTAAAACCACCTGGTGACCTTCGGTACCCTTCCACTCGTGCAGCTGCGGACCTTCAGATCCGAACTCGCATCGTCGATTTGGCTGGTTCGTCATAATCACTTTATCTGCTGGTTTGGAGTATTAATTACATCAGTCCTGTAGCCGACTGTCCCTAGCCCATTTTGCACGCTGTTAGCGCAGGGGGAACTCGGCTCTGCCTCTATAGAGTGCTCCGCAATGGGATTGCTGAGCTACCTCGTATTCCAGCCCATACTGAACCGGTGACGGTACAGCACCACGAGAACGCTGGCACTGTGATGTGCTTGAGGATGAGGGAGAGCAAAAACTGCGAGGTGTGGTGAACGAGATCAAGCAAGTTTGTGCAGTTGTCGGAAGTTTGGACCGATTGTTAAGGAATATTCTCTGGCCAAATGGCTGATTCTTGGTGCAGCTGGGGTTCTTGTGTTTGCCGCCCTTGGTGAGATCAATGGTGACAAGCTCATGGGATACCCTTCTCTTTGCAGACTAACAAGTATTGAGTCTTATGAGAGCCAGTATGTCTACCATATAATTCTTATAATTTCCACCAACGATGAGGATACTCCCGTTTGGCATCGTGTTCCCCAACTTCCCAGGGTACGGGTTCACCCTCCCAATCGTCGTCGGTCTCTGCATCTCCAAGGGCGCCGTCGTCTGTTTCGCCAGCGTCCCATATGTCACCACCTCTGGAGGGATTGTAGTGTCCGACACGATCACCATACAACAATCCACGGACGACACGTTCCTCCGTGCTATTCTGGGTTCGTGGTGGTGAAATCGCCAGCACGCGGCGGAATTTATCAGGTAAGTCGATGCTAAACGTGCCCAGCGCGTGATGATTTGCATCAATCAGATCCTCGGCATTTGGGTCGTGGTTGTGGGTCCCAAGGTATAGTAATGGATCCCATTCGAGGTCATCGGCGTGTCTGTGCTTGCTCCCGTCCAAACTAACGGCTGCTACTCTGAGAGGGACGTCGTCCGGGCTGTCCTCCTCTTCGTCGTTCTCTTGATTCTCGACTCGCAGCTTTTTCCGACCGGCAGTGGCTTTCGCCTTTCCCTTGCCAGGATCCCGACTGATCGAGTCCCGTGGAGGAGGGGATGGCGGGACCAAGGGATACTGTGACTGTAATGGGACGAGATCACCATCGTCCAGAGCACGTTTGCTCGATGCCCTTGGTCGTGAGACTTGAGAAACCACCGGTTTGAGAGTCGGCTTGTGCAATGATGTGGGTAGGTGGTCTTTTGTGGGGAACATCTGAGCGGAGAGCTTTGCCTGAATGCGATTGACTCTGTGTTCTGGGCCGGAGGAGACAGTCCCCGACTTGAGGTCATTGCAAGGCTTGGTGGAACTTGGGACCAAATGGTCGGTAGAGGCTTGTTGTGAAGCGCGTGCGGCTGGACCGGGGTCGGGCTGCGCAACGGGTTTCTTCGCTATAGAGAGGGCAGGAAGGGCATCGTCGAATAATACCTGGAAGGACTTGCCACCTGCAGGAGCCTTTACAGGGGAATCAGCCACGAAAGACGAAGTAAAGTCACATTGTGGCAATTCTTGATCGGCTTCGTGCTCGCTATTTGAGGAGTCTTGATCTAATTTGGGGAAGCGGAGAGGAACCTGTGAACGGATGCGCTGACGCTTTGGTTTGTTAGGAGATGGAGAGACAGGTTCGCCACGCAAACGCTTTCGGGCGCGGGAGACTGCGACTGTAGGATTATGAGAAGAAGACGCAGTAGCGTCTGGCGGTTGCAGCAAGACGGGGGGGAATGGGTCAGGAGAGGGGGTGGCTGCACGTGGCCTAGAATATGGTTTATTCTTGGCGGGGGTTGCAAATGGGTTTGCACGGTGGGATGGCGAAGCCCGAGAAGTAGACGGGGGGAGGGGGTGGTTGTATTTAGCGGACTTCTTGACGGGGGAGAAGGGGTTGAAGCCAGGGAGAGGCTGGGCGGACTCTGCTGGACGGGATTTCGGAGCGGGGAGACGAGGAGGAGTCTGACTGGCGGCGGGGGCGGCTGCTTTGGAGAGCTTCTTGTAGAGCTTGTACTTCTCGGCTTCCTCTGGATCTGCAACACCCTGCTCACCATGTGAGGCATCCTTGGTGGTATTCTTGTTCGCAGGAGTGGAGCCTGCACTCTTGG
>JBBPJY010000564.1:0-15826 GCA_038088975.1 Xerocomus cyaneibrunnescens
CGAGATTGCACACAACCTCATCGAGCCGCACAACTCGGAGCATGAGTTTTACTTTTCGGCGATCTGCGAAGCGCATATGGTTGCGTTGTCGCGACTGATAGCAGTCGCGGAGGTTTGACATCACGATGACCATCATCCCATGTAATGCTCGTGTTGCAAGGCGGGTGAGAGTTGCTCCTATGCCTATTGTTAGAATGTCATATGGGATTGAGGTGAACCCAATGTTTCCGAGAAGGGATGCCAGCTCAGAACCTGCCGACTAGTAAAGTAGCTACTAAGGGGTATCAGGGTTGAATGATTGATACAGTCAACTCCCACATAACACATACCCCCCAAAACCCATACTCCCTTATAACACATACCTTTTCAATTTCCTGAGTTGGTTGGCAGTAATTTCCCATAACCCATACCCCATAGTAATTTTCTGTACTCATAACCCATATTTAGCAGATCCAATATTTCTGAATAGTTTTAACAAGAAAACTAGTATATAATATTTATTTTGAGCATGCTCAAAATGGTAACAGCACTCTAAAACAGTGTCAGCTTTCAAGAATTCCCACCACTAGAAAGATATCATGACATCACTCATTGCTTTAAAAAAGGGGTTGGCAAAGCTTCAAAACCAGATTCAAGACCACAAAACAAGGCTTGAAGCTGAGTTGAAAGCTGGTGGAATTATATCTGAAGCTAACCAAGAATGGCTTGACAATGATGCCAACCTCATTGATGGGGAATTGGTTGTTGAGAAATTGGAAAGTGCATCCAACCTTAAAGAAGCAATCAAGAAGCTGGATCCTCATGAGAAGTCAATTGTTGAGAAGCTCACCAGGCTATCTGACACACAAAAAGGAAAGGCCACAGCAACATCAAAGCAATGCAAGTGTATGACTGAAACTTGAATTTTTAATTAATTTAAATAATGATTTTCATTTTCATTCATAGGTTCAATTGCAAACATTACTGGTGGGCCTGGAAACCAAGCTGAACTGTGGTAAAATTGATGGAAATAGGCACTGGATTGGAGAGGGGCATGTGACTAGAGAGAACTAACTCAGTCATGCATGGTATGCAACAGACTATATATTCACCTAGAGAGAACTAACTATGTATGAGTAAGCTTCTGGTAGGTAATATGAATGTTAGTAACTTACCTTAGTTGTGTGCAGTATGCAATGGACTGAGGTGTTCAAGTACAAACAGTACATCTTATATATGGTAGGACACTACCATGAGGTACAAGGGAAACAAAGGGTTGTGAGCTAGGTTTGTATGAGGAACACAGGAACAAAGGGTGATCAAAGGGATGTGACATGGTTGAATAGAATGTCCATGTGATCCTGTACCTGCAAGTGATGTTGCATATTGGGCTGTGTGCACACCAGTGGTCAATTCTGCCAGTTGTGGTGGCTGTGTGTGTGCTTGCTACTATTCCAACAAAAATGGCTAGCAAAATCTGGAACAGCACTGCCAGTCCAAAAAAAGAATGCAACACTGGAGCAGCAGATTGAAATTCTCAATTGGTATTACACCAATGGTGAAAACCAGACCAAAACAGCAAAACACTTCAATATGATTTATCCCAACTTAAATCTCAAACAACCTCAGATGTCAGCATGGCTGAAGGATAAGGTAGTATGGCAGGCAGAATATGAACATGATGCTGGGTTGCAGCATGCAAGCAAGCATGTCTGTCAAACACAGCATTCAGAGGTAACTGAAATGTTAGATCTCTGGGTCTCAAAGGCCATAGCTGATAAGGTACTTCTTACTGGTGAAGTCCTTCATCAAAAGTGGAAAACATTTGCCAACCTTGTTGGAGTACCTGAAGATGAGCAGATTGGCTTAAGTGAAGGATGGCTAAGCCACTACAAGGCCCATCTCAGATTAAGGGGGATAAGACAACATGGTGAAGCTGGCTCTGCCACTTCAGAGGTAGTAGAGCAAGAGCAATCTCAAATTTGATGGATAATCGTAGAGGAATGCTTCAAGCCACATAACTACCTCAATTCTGATGAGAGTGGATTATTTTATGGGTATGTATTCATTTAGTCTAGAAAATCATTTTTTCTAAATGTTACTTTGAAAGTATGCCCCCTGACCATGGTCTTGCAAACATGCAAACTCCAGGCATTAAAGGAAAAAAAAACTTGACTCACCTATCTATTCACAACAAGTGCAGATGGCTCAGTAAAACTGTCACCAGTTGTCATTGGGAAGTTCCATATGCCATGAGTATTCAATGGAAAGACAGGGACACAACTTGGATTCTATTATCATAACAACACCAAGGCATGGATGACTGCATTGATCTATCAAGAATGGCTGTTGAATTTAGATCAGCAATTTAGGAAGGAGGGTCAAAAGGTTCTTCTTTTACAGGACAACTTCTCTGGCCACATTGTTTCAGAGATGCTCACCAATATCTGTGTTGTCAATTTTGAGCCAAACCTTACTGCACATATTAGCCTAATGATCAAGGAATTATTCAGTTCTTTAAGGCTCATTATTGAGCAAAATTTATTCAACATGTGGTTGACCATTATGAAGCTGGTATCATGCCATCACAAATCTATGACATTGATCAACTCAGTGCCATGCAACTTGCTGCCAAAGCATGGAACAATGTTGATGCTTCCACAATTTGGAACTATTGGGTTAAGTCAGGAATTTTGTACTTCTGGTCATTGGCACCCATTTCCAATCCATCCATTCCTATCTTGTCCCTCATTCATGATGTTGAGACCAATTTTGAAGTTATCACAATTTCTGATCCTGAAGAACTTATATTGCATGCTCTCAATGATTTGGAGTTGACTGGTGTTCTTCAACACTCAAATCATATGAATATCAATGAGCTTCTTAATCCCAGGGATGAAACTCACAATATTTTTGATGCAAGTGACAAAGACATTTGTCATGCTGTCATGAATGCAAAGACAGTGTGCAGCCAAGGTAAAAATGAGGACAATACAGTAGCCACTCTGACACAGCAGGAAACACTCCAAGCAGTGCTCATGCTGCATGATGCCATCAAGGAGATGGATTGTTATGCTAGGTGATAGCAATAGCTGGAACAAGAACAATGACACTAGAGGTAAAGCATGGGAGCTTCAGGTCTTGACTCAAGGACACAGTCTGATCACCCAGATAGACTGGAGGCTAAAACTAATGCTTGGATTGCATAAAACTAGCTTAAGAGAAATACAAGATAAGGCAAGGTTTATATACTGAGAGGAAACCTGGATGACTAAGGAAAAGGAAACAACTAGAATGTTCAAAGTATGACTAAGGAAAGGAGGAATGTGAGAACATTTGATGGATGACTAAGAGAAACACATAGTCACCAAAAGAGAGAGATATGACTAGAGAAGGAAAATGTTCAGGTGATAACAGAAACAGCATGTGGAAAAGGAAAAATGGATCAGATACCAAGGTATGAATGGAAGATTGTAACATGGATGACCCATTTGTACACAAGTTGAAACTTATGTTGGGGGCATTTGGACAGAGGACACATATTTTTGAAATACAAACCACAGAGGCTACTAAATTAACAGATTACTTCTCTTGAAAATAGACTCTGTGCTTTCTAAAGTACACATATTACTGCTTTTTTACCCAATGGATTGTTTAACTCCCTTACAACCATTGAGCCCCACCATGGGAATTTCTCTGAAATCCATACTTCCTCATAATCCATACCTTGCAGCATATCCTGACATGTATGTGTTATATGGGAGTTGACTGTATATTAAAAACTTATTTGACTTGCCATAGAGGTGCTTTGAGATTAGCTTGGGTGGCTGTAGTCAGGGTGAATTATAACACTTGTTTGTTTGCATAAGTTACATAGTTTAAACACACATTTACATGAAAGTTCATATTTAAAGCCTATTTAGAAACACACCATTCAGTAACTGGTAATGTTTGACTTTATTTGTTTACTGGTGAAAAGTCCAGCATCATTTTTTGAGATTGGTGCAAAGATGACCATACTCCAAACTTTTTTTTTTTTTCCTTTTATTACAATGGTCCCATTATTGGCAAAAATAAATAAGGTAGAACATATTGGGTGCTTACCTGAAAACATATTCTGCTTGTGTTTTCATGGTAGCACCTTAAAAATATTTTAATATATAGTGGCTTAAAAAAAGCTATTCCAATGTTTGCATGTTTTACACTAAATGCAATAGCTGTCAATAACACCTAATTATTATCCTGGACTTTAAGTGTATGAAATGGAATGCTTGCTTCTGGCTTTCTATCAGTCCAAGGATCAAAGCATTTGGTTATATTTTGGTGAAATGGAAGCCATATTAAAATAACAACTCATTGGAACAGTTTTGACTTTAAATTCCCATAATATATATTGGAGCCTGGAGATGAATATGAGGTTACAAGGAAAAGAGTTTGGACAAGGAGGAGAACAGATTTTAGTTGATATTCATACTGGAGAACAGTACAGGAAGTATGGAGATTTATATATGTGCAAAGTAAGGTACAGAAATCTGAAACAACTATAGACAAGTCAATGAAACATGTAAAGTATCAAAGAAGAGGGCACATGGTATGATTATGTGGCAGGAGATTGTATGTGTTAAACTAAGTTGGATGAACTCCGAGGAACTCCAAAGAGGTGGAGTTGTGAGGGGGTCAGATGGGACCTTGGCTTCACCTTATGTGGTGTGCCCTTGCAAGGAATTCGGTGTCCTGAATTTGCAGACAGAGGGTCAGAGGTCAGAGGGTGGTCAGAGTAGTTGTGCAGTGACTTAGAGAGCTGAGGTTGATTGGAGAGAACATCAAGTTATGTTGATATTCAAACTGAGGAAATACAGAGTGGAATCTACAGAGTTTATATATGGAGGAGAATCAGATGACTAAGTCTGGAGTTGGAAAGAACTATGTACTGGAATGTCAGAAGCTGAGTAATACTGGAGCACAGCCTTGGAGCTGTGCTGATTAATAATGGAGTTCTGAGTAAGCAGAAAATGGAACATAAGTAGATGAATAACAGAGTTAGAACATGGAGAGCATCATAATAGTTTACTAAAGGTCAAAGTCTGAGTAGGATATCTAAGAGAGAAACAGGAGAACAGACTGGAGGTCATAGCAGAGTTGGTCTGGAGGGACCAGAGATGGACTTGTGAGTCTGGAATATGACAGTATCCCCCTCTTAGGCCTGAATCCCTGAAGGCCTTTGAGGGTCACATGACACTGTTAATTGTCAAAGTTGGGGCAGAGTGCAATTGCCTGTGTGGTATAAAGTCTGGGTGGACTGCTGGTGAACTCCTTAGCTACAAACTATCATGTCTGACCTTGGCAACATCACCAACTGGGAAGATGTGTGTTTAGTGGAGAATGCTGACAGTGACAATGACCTTTGGAATGTGAAGGCAGTGAAGTGGAGGTGTTGAGTGAAGGTGCAGAAGGAGGCAGAGGAGCAGAGACATGTGGAGGAGGCCAGGAGGGCCAAGGAGGGGGTCACAAGGTGCAGGGCAGAGGCTGAGGTGGCAGCCAGGGTGAGTCAACCTTACTCATGAGTGGGCACAGCTGATGGAATGCAGGTGAAGCAGGTCACAAAGGAGTAGGGCTTCAGCAAGGGGAAGTGGCATGTGGAGGCCCCACCAGTATGTTGGAGGTGCATGGACCAGGGTCTAGACTGCATTCTGGGCCCTGGCAAGTTGATGGCATGTGAGAAGTGCCAGGCAGTGAAGGTGAAGTGTGAGTGGCCCAGAACAGAGAAGATGAAGCAGAAGAGGAAGCAAAAGAGAGAAGGAGAGCTGGAGCCAAGTCAGAAAAAGGTGAGATCTGAGGGGGATGGGTTGGAGAAGGGGTTGGAGATGTTGAAGTGTGCCTGGATCATTGCAGGGGAGATCTGGAGCCACTGGGAAGTGATGAAGGGGCAGCTTGACTGCCTCATCTTCCTGGTGGAACAGCTGGTGGAGCTGAAGGTGGTGGAGGTATACACAGAGAATGAGGGTGGGGAGAATGGAGAGGACAAGTGGATGGAGGATGGTGAGAAGGATGTGGAGGGAGAAAAAAAAAAGATTGGAGGAGCAGAGGATGAGAATACCGGAGTGGAAGAGCTGGAAGAGGCCAAATGAGGTAGAAAAAGTAGTATAGATGTTATTTTTTCTTCTCTTTAAAATTGCAATCGTTTCTCCAGATTATGAGTGAGGTCTGGGTCTCTTCAAATACTGGAGGTGAAAGTCTGATACAAGTTCTGATGTGTGGCCCAGCTCCATTGCAAGTAGCCACAAAGTTTCTTTGTTGGTTTCCTCATATTCTGACCAGCAAACTAGGTACAGGAGTTTGCAATTTCTTTGTCTTTAGTTGATCTTGGAATCTAAGATCTTGGAGATTTCATATTCTGGTTCACCATCCACCTCAACTGGAGGTGGAGGCGGTTGAACACAGTTTGAAATTGTGTTTGAAGTGGTGAGTTCCAGCTGGGAGACATGGAAGACCGGATGTATAGACTTTATGTTTTCTGGAAGCCAGAGGATGAAAGAAAGAGAACCTGCCTACACAATGATCTCATAAGGACCTAAGTTCTTCTTGAAGAGTTTCTTGGATGGTCAGGTGGAGTGGAAGTACTTTGCCTTGATGAAAACTTGGTCACTGACTTTGAAGTCTGGTGCCAGAGTTTGCTTGGTGTCCGCAGGTCCTTGGTATCTTTGCTGGGTGAAGAAGATCTCTTCATGGAGGAAGAAGTGAAGGGACTCCAGGTTGATGGAGTATTCGCAGGCTTGGGCAAAGGTAAGGTCATGCTCAGGATGAATGAAGATATTTGGATGATAACATTTGTTAGCAAAGAATAGAGAAATGCCTGTTGTAGTGTTTGGAGCATTGTTGTACACAAACTTCACAAGGGGCAGGAGTTCAGACCAGTTGTCCTGTTGGTAGTTACAATAAATCTGAAGGTACTGTTCCAGGGTTTGGTTCATTTGCTCAGTTTGACCATCACCCTCTGGGTGGTAGCCAGAGGTAAAGTGGAGCTGGATGTTGAGCACTTTTCCAAGGAAGTAGAAGAAGTGGGAGACAAATTCCAAGTCTTGAGCAGAGGTGATGTGCAAGGGGACTCTGTGTTTGGAAAAAATGTGGAGGAGGAAGAGTTTAGCTAACTCTGGGGATGTTACCTTGTCATCGGTTAGGATAAAAACATATTGCTTGGACAGTCTGTCCATGACAACTAGGATGGCAGTATGTCTGGAGGACAGAAGAAGCTGTTCAATGAAATCCATGGAGATTGAGTTCCATGACTTCTCAGGGATTGAGAGTTGCTTCAGAAGCCCATAGGGCTTGTGTCGGGGGACCTTGGCATGGGCACAGGCTGTGCAGGAGGAAACATACTTCTTAATGAATGTCCAGATGCCCAGCCAGGTGTATTTGCAGCAGATGAGTTCCAATGTCCAATTTTGTCTGAAGTGACCAGAGAGCAGATGGTCATGCTTGTACTGGAGGACTCGGAGGTGGAGATTGTCTGTGTCAGGAATGTAAATATGATCATCTAGACATAAAAAGCCTTTAGAGTCTATGGTCCAGCAGGAATTGGAGGGTTCAGAGTTGGACATGTGGATAGCTGTGATGGGGTCAGAGGGAAGAGCAGATAGAATGTCATTGTGTAGGGACTTGATATTGAACAGTGTGCTGGCCTGGAGAACTGGAGTTGCAAGTATCATTGCCCTGAGGGATGATATGAGTTGCTCTTGAGTGAAAATGGGTCAGAGATTCTGAGGGTTGATGTAAGCATAGTCCCTATCGCCCTCTTTGGAATAGACATCCCAGTGTCTAGTGAGGGAATCAGGTTTTGCCCCTAAGCATCCAGGGCAGAAACAAATGACCATATTAAACTGCAAGAGGAATTCTGACCACCAGGCTTGATGCTGGGTGAGGAGTTTTATAGTAGCAAAGTATTCTAGGTTCTTATGGTCAGTTACTATGTTGATCAGAGTTTCAAAGCCCTCAAGGTAGTGCCACCAAGTCTGGAAGGACTCAAAGATGGCAAGCAGTTCCTTGTTGTGGGTGTCATAATTGAGTTCTGAAGAGGAAAGGGCATGGAAGAAGAATGCAATGGGGTGAATGTTGTCATCCAAGCACTGGACGGAGAGTATGCCAGTGATGACATAATTGGAGGCATCTGTCTTAACAATTAGTGGGGTGTTGGGGACCCAGTGAGTGAGGATTGGAGTGGAGGTGAAAGCATCCTTGAGGCACTGAAAGGTGGAGCAACAGGAATCATCAAAATTCCATGGAGTGCCTTTGTGAGTGAGGTAGGTGAGCAGAATGACAAGTCCAGAGTAACCAGTGATGAAACACCAGTAGAAGTTAGCAAAACTGAGGAAATACTGGATGTCTCAGACTTTCTGAGGTTCAGGCCAATTGACAATGGCCTTTACCTTCTTGGGGGACATAGAAAGTCCAGTAGGAAAAAGTCTGTATCCAAGGTATTCTGTTGAGTCAGTATGAAATTCACACCTCTTGGGCTTGGCATAAAGTCTGTATTTTCAGAGCCACTAGAGTACCTCCTGGATGTGCTCTTTGTGCTTTGCATGGTCTTCAGAAAAGATGAGGATATCATTAAGGTAGATGATTACTGAGACATTGAGGAGATCTGCAAAGATAGAATTGACAAACTGCTGAAATGCTGCTGGGGCATTGGTGAGGCTGAATGGCATGACAAGCCACTCATAGGATCCATAGCATGTCCAGAAAGATGTCTTTCACTCATCTCCAGTAGCAATGTGGACCAGGTGGTATGCATGTCAGAGATCAAGCTTCATGTATATCTTGGCACAGCTCAGAACATCTAGGAGGTCAGAGATGTGGGGGAGTGGATAGTGGTCTTTCTTTATGTTCTTGTTAAGTCCACAGAAGTCTATGCAAAGGCAAAGTAAACTGTCCTTCTTGTGGACAAAGAGTACTGGGGCAGTGTGAGCAGAGGAGGAAGGGCAGATAAAGCCCATGGTGAGGTGTTCATCGAGGAATGTATGAAGAGCCTCAAGCTCAAAGGTGGAGAGGGAGTAGGTGGTGCCTATTGAAGGAGAAGCTCCTTCTTCCAAGTCAATCTTCAGATCAAAATCACAGTGTGGAGCAAGCTGGAAGGCTTTGCTCTTGCTGAATACATCTATGAAGTCATGATATTCTGGGGGAACACTGGAGAGATTGACTGGATTGGGTTTGATAGAGGTAAAGCAGAGATCACTATTCCAGGGACAGAGTGACAATGAAAACTGCACAGAGCCCTGGAGGCAACAGGCAAGTGTGAAGGCAGGTATGCTGATGAGTGTGATGGGGGGTGCCTTGTGGTCAGAAAATCACAGTGAATCAGAGGAGGTGAAGTCAGCTAGAGGAACTGGTTCCAGAGGCTGTGGAGTCAAGCTTGGAGGTGCTGGACTGGGCTGCTCAGATGTTCAAAACAAGATACTGCTTAATACCCAGTCAATCAATGGATTGTGGTGGATGAGCCAGTTGTATCCTAGAACAAGTAAACAGGAGCCATCTAGCAGGGTGATGTAGAATGTCATTGGAGTGATATCACTGAAAGGGAAGCAGACCGAGAGGTCCAGAGCTTGAGTTATTGTGGAGTTTGAGGTTTTGTTGAACAGGCAAAGAGAGAGTGGAGGGACAGAGTAGGTTGAAAGTTTGTTATTATTGACAAATGCTGTATCTATAAAACAGTCGGAGGAGCCAGAGTCTATCAATGCAGGAAAAGATGGAATATCATATGAGATTAGAGAAATGGAGGGCATGAGGGATCGGGGGTCTAAGAGAGCAAACACATTGAGTTGGATCTCCTGGGGTGCATGGGCAGAGTCAACACAACCTTTGTACCATGTGGATTCATGGAGGTCACAGCCTATTTTTTTTGCCTTGAAAGAGGCCTCCAGTTTGGCTTCTGGAGTGTCAGACTTGACTGCGCAGCCATTAGCAGTGCACAAAGTGGACTTTGTGCATTCCTTTGCCTTGTGTCCTGCTTGTCCACAGAACATGCACAAATTGTTGTTGAAGTGGCACTTATGCTTGGCCACTATGAGCTTTTCACCCTTTCTGAGCTTGGATGACAAGTCCAGCTGGGAGGAGGCAGATGCTCCAGAGGTGGTGGAAGTACCAGTGGACTTCCCTTTGGACTCCTTGGAGGAGCTGGAGGAACTGGTGGTGGAGTTGGAGGATTTATCAGACACCTTGAAGAAGTTGCTGGAAGGCTTTGCCTGACAGCTAACCTCCAACTTTTGTTCCCAGTAGCAGGTGTCAATGCCTTGGGTGAGTTGGTGAAGTTTGGAGAATGTGGGGGGTTTGCCAACCCATGAGATTTTGTCCTTGATGCAGTCTGGAAGACTGTTGTAGAAGTGATGCCAGAGGACACCTTCTCCATATCCCTGGACTTGGGTCATGATTCTGTTGAATTCAACCACATACTTGTTTATTCTTTGACCATTCTTCATTGTCAGGTGGTTGAGTTGGTGCTCCACATCTCCAACCAGATTATGTGGGCTGAAGTTCATCTGTAATTCCAGCATGAACTCCTTGTAACTGTTCATCCAATCAGGATGGAGGTCCAGGTCTTGCACCTGAAGGAGGTCCAGTTCAAACCACTCCAGTGCCATATCCTTGAGGTACAACTGGGCAAAGGTGACCTTGTTATGGTCAGAGGTGAAGGCCTTCAGGTGATCTTGGAAGTTCAGCTCACATTGAACAAGGAAGACCTAGAGTTTGCAGAGGTTTGTTCCATCAAACTGGTTTGGTTCTTGAACTTTGGTCTGCTGCAAGGATTCAGAGGACTTCTTGGATGAGCAGGTGAGCACCCAGATAGTGCTGGCCAGATTGGCAAGCATATCTTGTGGGATGTGCTCTTCTTTATCATCTTCTGGGAAGAAGTCATTTTCTGGGATGTCAGGGTCATTGGGGGGGTCACTGCCAGGCTCGCCCGGATTTCCAGGGTTGCTGCAATGGCCAGGGGTGTGAAAGGAGGAGATGTTGGCAGAAGATTTGTTGCTGTTGTCTGTCAGTTCCTCAATGCATGCTCTGGGGGTAGGAGAGTCTGAGTGGGCACACACTTGGGATGCAGAATTGTTTCTCCAAGTGGAGAAGCTATGGAACTGATCAACGATGTTGGGACCTCAGCAGTTGCTGCCAAAGGTGTTCAAGGGATTGAAATGGGAGGAGGCTGGAGCATTGGTGATTGCTCTGGTGCATGATTGAGTGATGTGGGTAGTTGTGGGAAATCTGTTGCAAGAGGGAGTTCAAATATACTATTAAACTAAGTTGGATGAACTCCAAGGAACTCTGAAAAGGCAGAGTTGTGAGGGGGTCAGATGGGACTTTGGCTTCACCTTATGTGGTGCACCCTTGCAAGGGATTCGGTGTCCTGAATTTGCAGACAGAGGGTCAGAGGTTGGAGGGTGGTCAGAGTAGTTGCACAGTGACTTAGAGAGCTGAGGTCGATTGGAGAGAACATCAAGTTATGTTGATATTCAAACTGAGAAAATACAGAGCAGGATCTACAGAGTTTATATATGGAGTGGAATTGGATGACTAAGTCCAGAGTCAGAAAGAACTATGTACTGGAATGTCAGAAGCTGAGTAATACCAGAGTGCAGCCTTGGAGCTGTGCTGATTGATAACAGAGTTCTGAGTAAGCAGAGAATGGAATGTAAGTAGATGAATAACAGAGTTAGAACATGAAGAGCATCATAATAGTTTACTAAAGGTCAAAGTCTGAGTAGGATATCTAAGAGAGAAATGGAAGAACAGACTGGAGGTCATAGTGGAGTTGGTCTGAAGGGACCAGAGATGGACTTGTGAGTCTGGGATATGACAGTATGGAGGTGATATAGGAACTCCTGGTTCCATGTAGAACATGTTAAGCAAGGAAAGAAATGAGTCTAAATACACCTGACATGAGATAGGGGTACTCTGAAGCTAAGGACAGGTCTTCAAGACATGAGGTGAAGGTGCAGACATGGGCAAGGGATTAAGAGGGCAGAGATGGCCAGAGATGGTTTAAAGAGGGCAACTTAGGGGTTGGAGGATGAATGTGACATAAATGAATTTTCTTATTTTTATTATGAAACACTTTTTTTGTTAATGTGAAGTGACAACTTGAAGCCAAAAGCTAAGATGATGACTATGAATAAGGTGTGACAGCCTTAGTCTTGAATCAAGAATGATGCTCAGTTCACCCAGTGAAACTGGAGGCTAAAACTATCACTTGTATTGCATAGAACTAGCTTAAGGTAAGTACATTGTGAGTAATGGTTTATATAGGCAATGAGGAAGAAATGACTATAACTAAGCAGGAAGTTGCTAGAATATTGATTATAACAATGTACTATTATTTGAAAAAATAAAAAAGGAGGTACAAGAGAATTTCAACAAAACAATCTGTTTGGTAGTTAGGTTCTTTTCTAGGAATGCTTTATAGGCATCCTGTTTAGCAAAATATTAAATAATTATAGTAGTCTCCAAGGTGAGACTAAGCTACAACCTTTTACAGTGCATAATGCAATGAGTCAGGATAAAGGGCCTAGTAGTGAAACTTACTAAACTAGCAGATAACTTGGTTAAAAGCCACAAGGTCTAGATTGCTAGGGACTTTGGATTGAAGTAGATAGAACTAAAGCTTTTGATCAAATAAGATATCTAGATCTTCTCTTATTTACTCATACCATAAAGGCATAATATTTATATATCTAATCTAATCTAAGTTTAAACTATAGCCTGATCAAAAAAATAGGTATAAAAGAAAAATCATGAGATATCATGAATCTTAATAAGCAAATTAATCATCCTGTAAAAATAATTGATAGGACTATGAGTCAATCTAAGTAATATACATAGTATCTAATCTGAGTCATATTGACTCAGATTATAAAACTGATTGATAATCTCTCCATTTAATCTGACTCAGGTCTAGATCAAGATGTGTAATTATTATTAATTACTCTAATTCATCATTTCATAGGAAAATCACTATATTGAGTCAGTTATGTAATAATTCCTAAATGACATTCCTATTGGAAAGCTACTTATGCCTCTAACTTACTTTCCTATTTGAACATATAATTCAAGATTGTTCAAATTCCTTCTGCATGATCCTCCAAATATAAAAGTCAGATTTCTCACATCTCATCAACATTAATATTCTATAGTAAAATAAATAGTATTGAATACTAGTCTGAAATCCTAATAAAGTGTAGCACTTGATTTCATAATGCCCCAATATTAAGAGCATTTTTACATGCAAGTGGATAATTTCTCTTTTTTTTTTCTAGCTATCATTTATGCTTTTTTATGAGCTACTTGTACATGATATAAAAAGTTTGAAATAAGGTTGAAAGAAAAGATAACCAAATGTTATTAAATTTCTAATGATACTAGTATTGAAAATAAAGTAAACAATTATTGTCTATATAGCTTGCATGAATCTATGAAGATGTGTGTTCTTAGGGTTATGTTGGCTATGTTGCAAACATATAGTCCAAAAACCCTTTCCATGTTCATAGTTTTGACAATGTATGATATATATTGCCAAACAGCGTGAGAATTTCGCTTAGCTTTGGTGGAGCCATAAATAGTACATACCCCTGGCTACAGGATTGCCCCCTAGGTCACATGATTTGGTTTACAGGCTGGTGAAATATGACCATTCTAAAACAGCAATATCATGAAAAGGGTTTTTTCACTTTTGAATTCAAGGCATTATTAGTACTTGGTATAGCCTCCTTTTGCCCTAACCACTGCCTGAATCCTCCTAGGCATGCTCTCAATCAACTTTTGACATTCCTCAACTGGTATCCTATCCCACTACTCTTTCTCACAATTCATGAATTCCATTAGGAGGATTTTCCTGCTCTGCAAGCCTCCTTTTCAGCCAACCCCAGAGATGTTCAATTGGGTTTAAGTTGGGAGACTGTGCAGGCCAGACCATAGTCTGGAATTCTTGCTTTTCTAGCCACTCCTTGATTTTTTTGCAGGTATGTTTGGGATCATTATCTTGCAGAAAAATAATGTCAGAAGGAATAAAGCCATAATACTCCAGGGTTTGCTGGAGTTCATTCTTCAAAATCTGGAGGTAGAGGTCTCCATCCATCCTATCATCAATATTGGTAGCAAACCCAACTTCCTCCTAGGTCATACAACCCCACATCATCAAAGAACCTCCTTTATACTTGAGGGTACCATTCATCAACCTATTACTTAGCCCCTCACCTGCTCTTTTTCATGCCCATTTACATCCATCTGACCCTAGGCAATTGATTTTGGTTTCATCAGACCATATTACCCTCTTCCAATCCTCTATAGTCCAATCTTTGTGAGCATAAGCAAAGTCTAAATGAGCTTTGCAATGCTTGGCAGAGAAAAGTGGGCACTTGGACTTGACTACAGCCTTCATACCAGCTTTCTTTAAGTGATGACAAACAGTATTTGCAGAGAGTGGTTTGTTAATGATGTTGGTAAGAGCTTTGGTCACCTGGACTGTATTTTCAGCCTTTTCAGAAGTGATAAGATATTGAGCATGATGAATGTTGGTAGAGGAAAGCTGGGAAGAACAACCTCCAATAGCTTTGGAAAGGGTAGAACACATTTTGGAGTGGAGTTTGGATATGGTAGAAGGGCTGACACCAGTTTTCTTGACAATAGATTAACCAGTGTTGCCAGCATCAAGCAAGGAGAGAATGATACTTTGTTGAGTAAGAGAAAGAGATCTGACCATGGTGGTGGTTGGGAATCAAGAAGTATGGGAATATTTTAAACTCAGACATACTATTTGGATGTGTATCTTTGTTTGTAGAACAAACAGTGGCAATTATTCTATGATTTCACTGAGATCCTGGACATCAATTCAAAAGTGAAAAAACCCTTTCCATGGTATTGCTGTTTTAGAATGGTCATATTTCACCAGCCTGTGAACCAAATCATGTGACAAATGGGGCAATCCTGTAGCCAATGGTATGTACTATTTATGGCTCCACCAAAGCTAAGCAAAATTCTCATGCTAATTTGAGTATATGTCACACATTGTCAAAACTATACACATGGAAAAGGTTTTTGGAGTCACTGTAACATTTTGTTATTGGTAACAATATTGATATATAACTATAGCACTATGGCTGGCTATATAGAACTGAGTAGAAGAGGAAAAATAACTATGACTATTGAGATTCTCATTCTTCTCTTCTATTACCTAACCATAATTCTAGACTCATCATGTGCTTTGCACATAATCTTATCTTGCATGTACCTGATTACAC
The DNA here is from genome assembly GCA_038088975.1 of Xerocomus cyaneibrunnescens. Classification (NCBI taxonomy): domain Eukaryota; kingdom Fungi; phylum Basidiomycota; class Agaricomycetes; order Boletales; family Boletaceae; genus Xerocomus; species Xerocomus cyaneibrunnescens. Next base: position 15,258 of record JBBPJY010000564.1, read on the forward strand.
TATTCACATTACAAGGTCATAACATCATAGATAAGATTTTTTTTTGTCATTGATGCTTTATTAATGGCTTATCTTTGATTTTTACAAATTATTCTATAACCTTCCATATTGCCCTATTTCCTTACTATACTCACACAATAGGAGAACCACTACAGATACAAATATATCTTGCAATATATAAACCTGGGCCTTGCTTTCAATACAAAAACAAGTCTCATACTTCATTTTATCCCTGCTCACTCAGCCCTTCAAAGGACCATCTAACTACATCTCTTTACCAACCTCTCCTATACTAAGTGAGTCTTCCACTTGGTAATCTTTCTCTTACCTCTTGTCTACCTCATTAGAATCTCCTTTGTCCTGATAGTGACTACTGAGACAATGTCAACTAGATTGTACTATATAAACTTATTTTTTTTCCTGATGTTACTTATCTCATACATACTCAAGCTAACCAGCACATAGTTATTTCAACAGGTAAATATACTAGTCCATTGTACCACACAACAACTGTGTTATCTCAACAAAGTTCTGATCTCACTTCCTCTCAATCTCTAACAAGAGAAACA
>JBBPJY010000565.1:0-15810 GCA_038088975.1 Xerocomus cyaneibrunnescens
TGCCTTCGACTTGTGGCAACTGCAGGATGCTGAGCTCAATTACCCAGTGCATGAGAAAGAGCTGCTGGCAATCATCAAAGCTCTCAAAAAATGGCCCATCGAACTCTTAGGTGTGCCTGTACATGTCTACACTGACCATTGAACGTTGGAGAACTTTCATATGCAACAGGACCTGTCACACCACCAAGTGCAGTGGAGTGAGTACCTGTCACAATTTGATCTTACTATTCACTATGTTCCAGGAAACTGCAATGTGGCTGCTGATGCACTCAGCTGAACCTGCCTTCCTCCCAGCCCTGATGAGCTCTATGCTCTTTCAGTGGCTGCTATTACTGTCAACAACACAACCCCTGCTGAAATTCACTCAGATGCATCCTCTTCTGACAAAGTTGCCCCTTCAACCATCTTACAGGTCTCCATTGATCATGAGCTTACTCATGACATATTGAAAGGGTATCTGAAGAACCCTTATTGCACTAAACTCTTCTCCCTTTTGGGCACCTTTCCCAACCTAATTGAAAAGGGGGAATTGCTTTTCCTAAAACACAGACTTGTTGTCCCTCAGGTTTACTTTATTTGTGAGTGCTTGTTCCAATTGGCCCATGATTCCCTTGGACACTTTGGTGTGGCCAAGTCTTACAGTGCACTTCATCCTTCTTTCTACTGGCCCTGGATGAAACAAGACCTCATGATGGCCTACATCCCCTCTTGCTTGGAATGCATGCATAACAAGGATCTGACTTCTCTACCTGCAGGTCCATTGCATCCGCTCCCAGTGCCAGACAGTTGTGGTGACTCTGTGGCAATGGATTTTGTCAGTCCCTTACCCCTGGACAATGGCTTCAATATGCTGATCACAATCATGGACTGTCTGAATGCTGATGTCCAATTGATTCCCTGCAGAGACTCTATTTCAGCATGAGAATTGGCTTGGCTTTTTTTCAACCATTGGTACTGTGAAAATGGCCTGCCTCTGGAAATCATCTCTGATCATGATAAGCTCTTCCTTTCAAAATTTTGGTGTGTGCTCCATAAACTGACTAGTGTTAAGCTGAAGATGTCAACTGCTTATCACCCACAGATGGATGGTGCAAGTGAATATTCTAACAAGACTGTCACCCAATGCCTATGCTACTTCATTGACCGACATCAAAAGGGTTGGGTGCAGGCATTGCCCCATGTTTCCTTCTGTCTCATGAACACTGTCAACACCAGCACAGGCTATACACCATTTCAGTTGCACCTTGGGCAGTGTTCCCACTTGATTCCACCCCTTGTGCTGGTGCCTGTTACTGATGATGCCAACAGCCTTGACATCATGCAACTGTTGGCCCAAATGACAAAAAATGTCTATGAGGCATTAGACAATCTCTGAGTTGCCAAGACAACACAAGCCATACATGCAAACTCACACTGCTCTGCTGTGCCTTCATTTGCTATCAGAGATAAGGTTTTGCTCGCTATGAAACACTGCTGGCATGACTACCTTCACAAGGTGTTTCAAAGCTGATGCTGCACTATGATGGACCATTCTCCGTGGTTCATGCAGACCCCACCTCCTCCACCTATGCCTTGAACCTCCCACTGATATCAGCAGTAGTATAAAAGTCCATGATGTATTTATGGAATCTGTTTGTCTATTTTCCATTCTTGTTTTTGCCTGCCTCTTGTTTCATGAAGAGGATATCATGGTGGGCATGGGCAGTGCAGTTGTAAGAGAAGAAGATTTCAACAAAGTTAGACAGCTTGTCAAAGGTCTTCTTGTGTCATATTCATCCTCTGACCCCTAAGTTGCCCCCTCTGAACCATCTCTGGCTGTCTTTGTCCTCACTAATCCTGTATTCTTGTCTGCTTCTCCACCCTGTGTCTCAGAGTTTCATCACTTGTCATTGGAGTGCCCCTATCTCATGCCAGGCATATCAGGACTTGTTATTCCTTGTATTTGACAGGTGCCATGCAGAGTCAGTTGCCATTGTATCACTTTCATATGTTCTTCTGCTTTCTGATCACACCATGTGCTTTTTTCCTTTGACACTTACATGTTTTATCTCCTTGTTTACCATTGTTTTACCTTACCTTGCCTGTATATAAACCTCCATACTTTCTGTACCATTCCTCAGTACAAATATTGACTAAATTCCACTCTTCTCATCATCTAACCTTCCCTCCTATCTCTATCTTCATTCTCCTAGTCCAATCTCTGAAATATGAGGACTGGACCTATACAAGGGCATGACACATAAGTCCTCCACCAATGTCCTCACTAAGTTCTCCCCTTCTACTTTCTTTGTTGGACCTCTGGTGCACCTCCATCACTAACCCCTTCTGCCTTAGTACTCACTATCCATCTCTGACCAGACTTGGCATGGAGAGTCCAGAGATTTGATAGATCAACCTCTAATTTGACACTTGGCAGGGTCAATTTTCTGATTGTCCAACTTATTGAACCATTATTTGGAGAATATGGCTCCTTTACCCTTGTTTATTTTATTGAGGGTAATCATGATCTTGATTTCTTTATTATAGAATGTGGCATTAATAGCAAAGTAGGCCTTCATGGCCTTGATTCATCATGGCACATCCTCAGATTTGCCAGAAAAGTTAGCTGAAAGTCCAGCATGGATCTCTTTGATGGTGGGAGTGGGAACAATGGAAGGGGTAGGGTTGAACATGGCAGTTCCAGGTGGTGGAGCAGATGGCAGTTGTCCTGATAGTGCAGTGACTACAAGAGGGATTCCTGATGGCATAGGGGTAAAGGTGGACAATCCAGATGGCACTCAGTGGTAGAAACAGAAGCTTCAGATAAAGTGGGGGTGAAGATAGATTCAGAGAAAGGGAGGCAACATTGATGATGAGGGGGTCCCTCAGAAGAATGAGCTGAAGGCCCAGTGACTCTTCTAGAAGTATGAGGACAGGAGGGGTCTACTGGAGGGTGGGCAGCAGCCCACTGTCCTCTTCTGATAGATGAAAAGGGGAATGGGGGGTGAGGTTCATGGTTAGAGGTGATTTCAACATCAGAGGTATCTTGAATGGGTTCAGCAGTAATTCTAGAGGACCAGAGGTTGGTGAGTGCTCATTTCAGAGACTACTCAATGGTGAGGAAGGGGTTTCCCTAGAGAGGGAGTGATGATAAAAGCTGGTTCTTTTGTTACACTAGGTGACAGCCTCAGCTGGAATGTGAATGACAACAATGAAAAGAGGTATGGCAACCTCTAGTCTTGAATCAAAGACACAGCTCAAATCACCCAGATAACCTGGAGGCTAACTTTCACTGAAATTGCATAAAACTAGCTTGGGTAAATACAAAGAGGTTAACCAGACTATATACTGAGATGGACTGTGGATGAGGTAATCAAAGAAAGTGCTAGAACATTCTAAGTATGAGTGAATGGGACATATCACTACCAAGAGAGAGATGTAGTGAGAGGAGACAGCATTTGAGAGTAAGGAAGACAGAAGATTCATTTCAAGCAAGCTGGACAGCCAGGAACATCAATCAAAGACACAGGACATCGACCAGGGCACACTGGACATTACCTGGAAGCCTGCAGCATCAATCTGACAGCACTAAAAGTGGAATCAGATGCAGAGGAAATGAAGCAGGATGGAGATGAGATCAGAATAGAGGAACTGGAAGTCAAAGAAGACAGGATAGAGGTTAGCTTGGATGTAAATGAGATAAGTGTGGCATTACCCAGATATGACCTGACCATGCAGAGAGTCAAGCTAGAAGCATCAGAAGCCAAGCTAGGAGCATTGGAAGCAGAACCAGAAGCACCAGGAATTGAGACAGAAGTATTGGAAGCAGAGCCAAAAGCATTGCAGATGAAGCCAGAGGTATCAGAGGTGGAGTCAGAAGTATGAAAAAATGAGCCAGGAGTATTGGAAGCTGAGCCAGAAGTGCTAAAAGTCGAGCCAGATGCACTTGAGACAAGCCAGGATGCTGCTATAGCCATCCTAGAAGCATTGCATATTGAGCTGGAGATATTGGAAGTCAAGCCAGAAGTGCCAGAAGTCAAGCAAGAGGTACTCAAGATGAGCCAGAACACCACCAAAGCAATTTTGGAAGCACCACTACCACTACTGGATAAGCTGAGAAGTACCTTCACCCCAGATGTTCTGACACCCAAAAGGGTACTTTTGCACCACACCCCCTACAAAATGGACCACATTGACAACTGGTCATATGGGTCATCCATTTGGCAGAGGCAGCTTTCATCCAGCCAACTGCCAGATTATTTTCATTAGATCAAACTCACATTCCACTTTGTTTAGTATAGGATTTCTTCAAGATAGACCAGATTTTAGGTTTCATTTCTGCAGTTACACCCAAGTCCACACATACCATAGCATTATGTTCATCCGCTTTATATCATTTTTAATTTTGCTTTTTAGATCATCCAATACCATTTCAGGAGAAGAAGGAGATGGAAGATGCATGATGAAGACAAGCCAGGTGGTACCCCACATCCAAAGGGTCTTTGGAAGGAGTAGATAACAACAAAAGCCTGATGAAGACAAGTCAAGCAGTACTTCACATCTATATCTGTTTTTTCTTTCCTTTTATCTGATTTCTTTATTTTAGCATAGGACTGCATGCCTTTGCCCATAGTGACAGCCTGGAGCACCCAACACATCACTGGCACCATCCACATCACCTGATGCACCATCCAACCACCCACATTGACCTCTGAAACATCCAGGAACATCTGCCTGCCATCTGCACTACCTGATCTGTTAACCAGCTACCAGCCCACTATCTCTGCCATCAGCCTGACACCCCATGACCAGTTTGCTGCACCAGACCATGCTGTTTCTGAGGTCTCAACTGACTGGGGACAGTCAGTATCTATGTCTCCTGCAGATGTGGAGACTGATGTCTTTCTATATTTGAAAACCAGGTTTTTAGGTCCCCCAATGTTCTCAGAGTAATTCCAAAGTTGTCCCCTGCTCCTGTAGTTATTCTGGTACTAGTCCACCACTCCTACAAGCAATCTGCCACATCCCAATCATCCCACCACATACTCTGATGCCCTTCCAGTCCAGAACAACTCCTTACACACACAAATTACATCCATGACCCATCAGGCTATTGGATATAGTGAGTCAAAAAACTGTCTCAATGTTTGCATGTTTTGCACTAAATGCAATAATACTTAATTATTATTCTAAACTCTAACTGTATGAAATGAAGTGCTTGCTCCTGGCTTTCTATCTGTCCAAGAATCAAAGCATTCAGTTATGTTTTAATAAAATGGCAATCATATTAAAATGACAACTCATTGAAACAGTTTTTTGACTTTGTACAGCATATGGTATTTAGTACTTGGTAGCTCCCTTGGCCTTGATAACTGCTTAAATCCCTCTAGGCATGCTTTCTATCCATCTCTGACACTCCTCCATAGAAATCCTTTACTACAACCCTATTCCATAATTTATAAACCCCTATAAGTATCCTTTTATAATCTAAGAGGTGTCTTTTTAGGTGACTCCAAGTGTGTTCAATGGAATTGAGGTCTGGAGACTGGGCAGGCCAATTTTGAAAGCTTGATATCTTGCTCCTCAAACCAGATTTGAGCTCTTCTAAAGGTATGCTCTGAATCATCACCTTGCTCAAAAATGATTTCATCTGCAAGAATTTCAGAATTCTCCATGTTCTGCAATAGTCCTTCCTCCAAAATTGCCACATACTATTTAACATCCATCCTTTCCTCAACCTCACCCAAACTCCCACATCATTCAGCCCCATACCATGAGTGATCCTTTTCAAAATTTGATAGTACCTTTGATCTGTTTGGAAGTTATTCCCTCTTCATGACAGGAGTGCTGACAATAGAATTGATGAAGTGAGTGGCCTGAACTGTATTATTGGCCTTTCCAGTAAGAATTTGCTAAACAATAGCATGCTTGTTGGTGGAAAAAAGTTTTGAAAAATGATCACCATGATGGTTTTTCTTCTCTGATTGGATTTCCTGAAGAACCCTAGCTGCAGTTGACTTTTCTAGGCCAATTTGAAATGCAATTTTCTTGCAAAAAAGATCTAGGGAAGCAAGAGAGATGATGTTGTCTCTTTGAGCAGCAAAAAGGTGTTTTATGATGAGAATATTTGAAATGGCAGGGTTTATATATAGTGTAGACTAGTCAATGACATAAGAGTAACATAATATCTTACTTACATAATGTATGTAATCATGTTACAGCATTTTAGGGTTCAATATATGTAATGAGAATTTAAAGTCAAAAAACTGTCCCAATGAGTTGTCATTTTAATATGGCTGCCATTTCATCAAAACATATCCAAATGCTTTGATTCTTGAACCGATAGAAAGCCAGGAGCAAGCACTTCATTCCATACACTTATTGTTTAAAATAAGAATTAGGTGTTATTGACAGACATTGCATTTAGTGCAAAACATGCAAACATTGGAATAGTTTTTTGACCCACTGTACATTGACAGGATCACATCCTAAAACCAATTCCATCATTTTGAGGTCTGGATCATGAAAAAAAAGAGTAACCTAATAGTACAATCAATGCCAGTGGGGCAGGATTTCAAGGCAGTGAGATTGGCCTATTTCTCTACTGGCCTGATCAGAATATGTTTAGGAAGTAATTCTGAGTCAACCAGTACCACTTTCATCAAATTCCAGCTATGCATTGAGGTACTATGATGAAGAGAGAATGAGAGGTGAAATTTTGCATAAATTTCTCATAATGCCAAGTTGTTATGCTAGGCAATAGCAATAGCTGGAACAAAAACAACAATGTTTAAGATGAGGCATGGAAGCCTCAAGTCTTGACTCAAGATTGCAGTCTGATAACCCAGATTGACTGAAGGCTAAAACTAATGCTGGAATTGCATAGAACTAGCTCAAGGGTAAATATAGGAACAAGACTGGTTTATATAGAGAAGTGATATGAAGGATAACAAAGAGGAGGAAACAAGCTAGAACATTTGATGGGGTGACTAAGGTGGAACACATAGCTGTTGACAGAGAGATACAGCTAGAGGAGATATCATCCAAGGAAAGAGATTAGAGATGTGGGAGAACTCCACAACAAAGGAAAATAAGTCAAGAGCAAGACAAGCATACAAGTATGGGATGAGAGTAAGGAAAGAAAAACAGAATACACCCAACTGGAAAGACATTGCAACACACAAAGGTATACATATACAACTGTAACAATACCCTGTTTATTTGTTTGTAGCCCTGTTATAATTCACCAAGCTTCAAACACAGTCAGGACCATCTGTATCTCCCAAGTTATACATCACCTCATTGTCATCTTTGTAGAGATGCTCCAGCAAATTGTCAAGGAGGTGGCCAGGGTGGTGGCATAAAGCAAAGCATTGTTGAGAGCAGCAGCTAGCAAAGTGATCAGATTCTGCACAGAAGTCACATTGCTGACAAAAGCAGTAGTATTGAGGGTGACCTGGGCCCTATTGAAGGCAGATAGGGCATTGATACTGGAGGCAGATGCTGCAGAGATGTCCACATTGGTTGCATTGATAACACATCAGCGCAAGGGGGTCTAACCAGAAAGAGACTGGTGTGGCCAGTTCTCAATTGATAATCCTATCCTTGTCATCAGTGAGGAATTCACCATGAAAAGGCCTGAGCCTTGGAGAAGGAATGCAATGAGGAGGGAGGGAGCTAAAATGAGAGGCTAAAATGAGAGAGGATGGGTTGGAAGGGTCATGAACATGTTCAAGGAATTGAGTGAGGGTGAACTCATGATACATTTCTCATTGTTCATTTTGAGGACAGGACAAAGAATAAAGTGAATAGAGGAGGGGTCTAGGCACATGACATAGGAGTCAAAGCCATGATGACCTCACTGCAAAGTTTGTTCAGTCCTGAAAAGAGGAATTCCTTAAACTCAATAAGGAGGTTGTGAGGTGTGGTACAACAGCAGGGGTTTTGAACAAAGGAGAGTCTGGTGAACATGCATACCAAGTGTTTGGAAGTGACATCTTCAGTAAAGAGGGTGATTTGTTCTATAGCATACAAGATTGAAGGGGAAAGAAGAATGGTAGTATATAAGGTTTTACAAGCTAGCTCTGGAAGGAGGGAGGGGTTGACTTGGAGACAGAGCAGGAGGGGAAGGTAGGCTAAGGTGAACAGGAGGAAGAAGTCAGAGGAGGAATGGCTAGACATGGTGGATGGAAGATAGTCCTAGATAATCAGGGTGGTAGATGTAGAGGATAAGTATGTGGGTGAGGATGAGAAGGGTGATGACAAGAGAATATAAAGTGAAGAGGAATCAGCCAGTGGAGAGCTTACTAAGATTCATGGTTGTCATTAGGATAGGTGATGGTGCTTATATTGTTGGAGGAGGAAGGCCACATGGAACAGGTTAGAGAGCAGTTTCCATGTATTTTTGGATAATGGATAGCCTTTCCATTTGATTAGAAACTTCTGATGGAGTTCTGTTCCTCAATGGCTGAGGATCACTTCCACTTCATAATGTTTTTCATCATCAATTAGATTTGGTGGCAGTGGGATAAAGTTTTGACTGTGGGTGGGGGTTTGGCAATATGAAGATAAGAGGAAAGCATGGAATACATTATGTATCTTCTAGGTTAGGGGGAGGTATAGTTTGTATGTGACTGGTGAGACTACCTGGGTTATGTCAAAGAGGCCTTCTCATTTTGGAGCAAGTTTGCAAGAGGGGTAATGAAGGTAGAGATTAGTGGCCGCCTCTGGCCAGACCTTATCTCCAACTTTCAATGGGTGGAACTTGTAATTAATATGCTCTTTCATTCATCATTGAGCTTTTTGATGGGCAGCTAGGACTTCATCTTGTGTTTTAATCAGAGTAGCAAGACATGTGGGTAGGATGGGAAGAAAGGTTTTTCTGATAGGTGGATATAATCAGGGTTCATATCCCATCATCAGGAAAAAGGGGGATGCTTTAGTCAAGGAGTTGGAGGCAGAGTTATGAGTGAATTCTGCCATGGAAAGGAGAAAGGGCCAAAGTTCTGGGCATCCTTGGCAGAAGATCCTTAAGTAGATTTCAAGTTTTTGGTTAACTTATTCTGTTTCTTCATTAGTGTGTGGATGGTATGCCAAAGAGAGTTTAAGGTCATAGTGGAGAAGTCTGGCCAGTTCTCTGGTGAATGCAGAAGTAAATTGAGGGCCTCCATTGGATATGCAAGAGTCATGGAGGCCAAAGCAGGGGAAGACTTGTTTGAAAAAGAGTTTGGCTACTCTAGTGGCATCTATAGTTTTGGCACAAGGGATGAGGATTACCCCCTTTGTAAGGCCATGATCAACCACAACCATGACAAAGTCCAGAGCCTGAACCAAGGGTAGGCCAGTGATTAGGTTGACTGAAGTTTGTGGGAAAGGGCAGGTGCAGGAGGATGACAGGGAGGTCAGGAGGATAATAGTGGGGTAGGTATTTACTTTATTTTGCTGGCAGGTGGCACAGCCTTGAACATAGTTATGAACAAAGGTAGCCATGCCAGGCCACCAATAATCATGAGAAAGGAGCTGTTGTGTTCTGAAAATGCCACCATGTGCACCAGCAGGTGAGGAGTGAATAGAGGACACCAGAGTATGGCAGGCTGGTTCAGAAATGTAGTGATAATGGTGATAATAGAGTTTGCCATCATTGAAGGACCAGTCAGAGGTGGTGGATTAGGGAAAGAGTGGGGAGTCAGTGGAGAGGACAGTAAGGGCATGTTAGACCAGAGGGTCAGCTTGGGTGGAGTGTACAATTTTGTCTGCCAGGGCCATGTTCAAGGTATAGATGATAACAGGGTCAGAGAGGATTTGGATGTCAACATTATCAGTGGAAGTGTTGATGGTGTCCTTATGAGAGAGGGCATCCACAGGGCCTATCTGCAACCCTGGGATGACCTTCCAGACCATGTTGAAATCTTGCAAGAAGAGGGACCAATAAGCCTGTTAATGGGAGAGCTTGTGTAGTGCTTTGTAGTAGGAGAGATTTTTGTGGTCAGTCATGGTGATAACTAGGTGGCCTGATTCTTGGAAATAATGGCATCATGCTAAGAGGGCTTTGATGACAGCCAGAAGTTCTCTGTCATAGATGTCATAATTGCATTGAGCATAAGAGGGGGTGAAGAATAGGTAGGCACACAGGTAGAGGTCACCATTGGCATCTGGCTGCATAAGAACAGCACCCACCATGTGCAAGGAGGTGTTTGACATGATAGTAAACAGATTAGCAGGGTCAGGAAGGCAGAGGATAGGTTCTTGAGTAAAGAGAAACTGGAAGTGGTGGAAAGCTTGCTCTTGGTCAAGGCCCCAGATCCAAGGCTATTTGGCAAGGGTGAGGAGGTTAAGGGGTCAAGCAAGGTTAGAGAATCCAGGAATGAATTTGCAATAGAAGTTGCAGAATCTGAGGAGAGAACATATAGTGGGTCAAAAAACTGTTTCAACATTTCCATGTTTTGCACTAAATGCAATGTCTGCCAATAACACCTAATTATTATTCTAGACTCTAAGTGTATAAAATGGGATGCTTGCTCCTGGCTTTCCATCAGTCCAAGAATCAAAACATTTGGTTATGTTTTGATGAAATGGCAGCCATATTAAAATGACAACTCATTGGGACAGTTTGTTGACTTTGTACAGCATATGATATTTAGTACTTGGTATGACCTCCCTTGGCCTTGATATCTTCTAGGCATGCTTTTTATCTGTTTTTGACACTCCTCCACAGAAATCCTTCCACACACTACCACAATCCTATTCCACAATTCATGAACTCCTATAGATGCCATTTCATACCCTAAAAGGTGTCTTTTCAGGTGGCTCTGAGTGTATTCAATGGGATTGAGGTCTGGAGACTAAGCAGACCAATCCAGAAGTTTGATATCTTGCTTTTTAAACCAGATTTGAGCTCCTTTAAAGGTATGCTTGTGATGATTATCCTGCTGAAAAATGATTTCATCTGTAGGAATTTCAGAATTCTCCATGCTTTACAACAATTCTTTCTTCAAAATTGCCATATACTGTTCAGCATTCATCCTTTCCTTAACCTCACTCACACCATTCCACCCAATACAGCCACATAGCATGAGTGATCCTCCCCCAAACTTAACAGTACCTTTGATCTTTTTGGAAGTTATTCCCATTTTTTTCTTTTTTCACACATATTCTTGTCTATCTGACCCAATCCTATTGATTTTAGTCTCATCTAACCAAATTACCCTCTTCTAGCCCTCCACAGTTCAATGCTGGTACTTCAGAGCAAAGGCCAACCTTCTTTTTCTATGGCCAGCTGAGAGAAGAGGTTTCTTCTTCTTTACCACAGCCATTAGAAAGGCTTCCTTAAGGGTATTCCTGACTGTTTGTGGGAAGACAGGGGTGCTGACAATAGAATTGATGAAGTGAGTGGCCTGAACTGCATTACTGGCCTTTTCAGTGAGAATTTGCTAAACAATGGCATTCTTGTTGGTGAAAGAAAGTTTTGAAAAATGACCACCACAATGGTTTTTCTTCTCTGATTGGATTTCCTGAAGAACCCTAGCTGCAATTGACCTTCCTAGCCAGTGTTGGATGCAATTTTCCTGCAGGAAAGATCCAGGAAAGCAAAGAGATGATGTTGTCTCTTTGAGCAGCAAAAAGGTGTTTTATAATGAGAATATGGAAATTGATTGGTAATGGCAGGGTTTATATCTGTTGTAAACTAGTTAATGACATAAGAGTGACATAATATATTACTTACATAAGGTATGTAATCATCTTACAGCATTCCAGGGTTTAATATATGTACATAATGAGAACTCAAAGTCAAAAAACTGTCCCAATGAGTTGTCATTTTAATATGGCTGCCATTTCATCAAAACATATCCAAATACTTTAATTCTTGGACTAATACAACGCCAGGAGCAAGCACTTTATTTCATACACTTAGAGCCCAGAATAAAAATTAGGTGTTATTGACAGATATTGCATTTAGTGCAAAACATGCAAACATTGGAATAGTTTTTTGACCCACCATATGCCTTTCACCAAAGTGGGGGAATTCCATTTTATGATGGCTTCTACCTTTACCAGGTTTGTCCATACTCATCTGTCTTCCACTATCAATCTGATGTATTTGATTTTTGGCATTTTGAAGGTGCATTTGGAGGGTTTGAGAATCAGGCCATGCTTATGTAGTTGCTGCAACATAAGTCTGGTGTGGAAATGATGTAGTTCCAGGTCATCTTTTGTTCCAATCCCAAGATCATTCATGTAGATCTTAAGCCATTCCTGTACATGGTAGTCAACAAAGATATGATTCATGAAGGCTTGGAAAGTTGGGGGGGAGCTGCACATGCCAAAGAACATGACTGTGGATTCAAAGGGGCCCTCTGGGGTAATGAAAGCTGCTTTCCATTGGTCTTCCTCACAAATTTGAATGTTGTTGTACTCCCAGTGAATATTGAACTTCATGAAGATGTTGCAGTCTTTTATGTTGCTGATAAGGTCATTGATGTGGGAGAGAGGGTAGGCATTTCTTATTGTATGCTCATTTAGATATTGGTAATCTTGGCAGGGGCATAAGGTACTGCCTTTTTTGGAAACAAAGAAAAATGGCAAGGCTTGAGGGGATTTTGATGAGATGATCTGCCCAGTGGCAAGGTTTTCATTGATGAAGGCTTTATAGGCTTTGCATTCTGCAGGAGAGAGGGAGTAAGATCTTAGCAACCTTAGGAATGAAAGAGTCTTTTAGATCAATGGTATGATTAAATGCCCAGTGGAGAGGGAGCACATTGGGAGTTCTGTCAGTGAGCACATCAGTGAAGTTAGTATAGATGTCAGGAATGGAGGAGGGGGGTTTTGAGGTAGTGGCAGCAAGTTCAGTAGAAGGGATGGTCTTGCATAGGAATTCTCCCTTCAACCGGGCTTCTTGATTATGGAGGCCATGTCTGATCTGTGTGTCAGGATCAACTTCCAACCAGTGAATCAAATATCAAGTGGGGATGGTGTCAAATAATTTCCTAGGGGAACATTCATTTGGGAGGGATAGGTGGCCAGCAGCCCAATCAATTTTGGGGTTACAAGTGTGCAGCCAAGGCATTTCCAGGATTAACTGAGGGTGACCTAGTCCTACTATCATCAGGTCTAGGTGTTCCTCAAAGATGTCAGTGGAGAGATGGACAAAATCCTTCACTCTGATGGTTTCCTTGGCATTTGGGGTCCCATCTACATTGTAAGCAAATATGGGTTTTGGAATATGTTTGGTGTGGCAGGCAAGTTGGGTGACAAGGGTTGGATCAATGAAATTTCCTGTTGCTCTGCAGTCAACCAGGACAGTGGTTTCAACAATTTGTACTCCATGGAATAGGTTAATGGGGATATGGATTACTCATTCAGTAACAGATGATATTAATACAGGAGCAATATCATAAAAGAGGAATGTTGACACACCCTCTCTCCTTAAAAATCCTCATCCAAGACTGCCTCTATCTTTGCTATCTCCTCCTTTGACCTGGAGACCTCTTTTTCTTTGTAACAGGCCTTGAGAACAGCAAGGATTTCAGCAGGGTCTCTTTCTTTCCCTTTGAGGCCACATATGTAGGTGGCCAGCTCTGACTTGGATGTGGTAGCAACCTCCATGAATCATATGTGCAGCAGGAAATGAGGGGGGCATGAAGGAGTAGAGGAGGAGGAGGAGGTTGGGCAAGGGTGGTCTTGAGTGGAACATCCTTCCTTTTTACAAATAAAACATAGATAATTTTTGAGGCATTGAGCTCACTCAACTTGGGAGAGGTTAAGAGCATTAATGTCCATGGAATTTGAATCTGGGGTGGTTTGGAAGGATCCTCCTCCACCAAAAGCATGAATCTTGCTTCTGAGCATATTCCTGGCATCAAAGGTGTCATGGTGATACTTTGGTTTGTTTGTATCTGTCATTTTCCTGTTCTCTCTGTAGTTACTTTACTCAAACACTCACCTTAGTAACATTTCATGACTTCTCATTCTCTCTTCAAACCCTGTTATTCATTTTATTATGTTTCATCCTCCACTTAGTCAAGATTTTTAATACCAGTGCTTGCCTAGGAGCACAGCTCCAAGGCTTTGCTCTGGTATTACTTCCTTCTGACTCCTTCAGTATATATTTCTTTCCAATTCTGGACTTAGTAATCTGATTTCTTCTCCATATATAAACTTTATAGATTTTGCTTTATATTGCTCAGTTCAAATATTGACATAACTTGACATTCTTCCCATTTAATCTCAAAGCCATGGTCATTCTATAACTGTCTCTGACCCCTTCAATCTCTGATCCTCCATCTGTAGATTTGGGACACTGGATCCTTTGCAAGAGTGCACCACATAAAGTAAAGCCAAAGTTCCATTCAACCCCTCACAACTTCAGTGCTTAGAGTTTCTCAAAGTTTGTCTGACCAACAGTTTAACAATATCATGTTTAACATGTCATACATCATATGATCCAATTCTTATGTAATATCTTATTGCAATGTTTGATTTTGATATTACTTGAGGTCAGCAACAAAGCTGTCTCAATAAGTACATGTATAGTGGATTAATTTGGGAATATTGATTAATATAGAAAGAATTATCTAAGCAATGTATATATTTTTAGAAAGCCCTTGATTAGGGCTTTTCAATGATATCTAGGTTTTGTTAGAATTGTGCATACTTGTCTGTTTGTGTTGTGACATCTTGAGATCTGGGTCTATTGTTTTTCTCTTTTTCTCATCATCATACCTGTACTATACACCAATGTCTTCATTTCCTTCCTTTCTTTCTGCCTCTTTGTTATTTCTTCTCTATAACCCTCACCTTTGAACAATGTCTCCTCTTACCACACCTCTCTCTCAGTGGTAACATGTCCCCTTAGTCATTTGCTGAATGTTCTGGTTCTTTCCTTTCCTTAGTTATCAGTTCCTCTAGTATATATTCACATTCAGTTCCTCCTGTACATTAAGCTAGTTCTACACAATCATAAGTGTTAGTTCTTTGCCTTCAGTCATTCTGGGTAAACTGACTAAGTAACTGCTCAAGAACTCAAAGCTGCCATGCCTTGTGCAATATCTTAAGTCAAGTTCTGGCTAAGTGCTGATGCATTAGTGTAACAAAAGAACTAGCTTTCCCTCCATTCCTCCCTCTCTAGGGAGACACTCCCCATTGTAGAGGAAACCATCAACTGTGCCCTTCACTCCATCTGGAGTCCTTGTTTTGAAGAAGAAAAGAAACCTGATTCAGATGTTGAAATCCCCTCCACACACCCTTTCAGAGAACCCTCCCCATATTCATCAACAAGAAGGGAACAGTGGGCCACTGCCTGCCCTTTCACTAGCCCCTTCATCTCCTGTTCTTCCTGCAGAGTCACTGGGCCTTCAGCTTATCCTGCCAAAGAGACCCTGCCCTATCCATCCCTTCAAACAGCCCGTCCTTCCACTTCATCTGCTTTTGCCCCAATCTTGTCCAGGACCTCTGTGCCATCAGGATCCCTAGTGGATTGGTTCACAACATTCTAATGAACCTTTTGTATTTATTGGGCAAGTATCAACATTCTTCTAATTTGCATGGTTCATAATAATTGTACCTATAATAGGTTCAATTGAATTAATAAGGATTTTAAATCTTCAAAAGTTAGAGTATTTTTAAATCCCTTAACTTTTGTAAATTCTCTAATTTATAAACACAATTGTTAAGAATAACTGAATCCAACAAATTGATTTTTATTCTTTGTAAAATACTTAAATTTCTCCAGCCTCCAGTGTCATCTGGACAGCTTGTCCCTGCATTGTTAGGAATAATTGCCAGCATACCCCCCAGTCAACCACTGCCACCACCACCACCATCAACCAGACCAGC
>JBBPJY010000570.1:0-15729 GCA_038088975.1 Xerocomus cyaneibrunnescens
ATAGTAGTGCGAGGACATGTGTTGTGCATATGGATTAGCCAACGCCGATGTTAGTGCAGTGGTATCGTACAAGGGCGCCGTGTAAGAAGACCCGGCATTTTGTGAGGGACGTTGGCCGTTCATCGCAGCGACGTGTTCGACAGCAAACACATCAATTAACGTTCAGTTGCACGTGATTTCTACCTTAAGAGTAATTATAACACCCAGAGGCAACATCAGACAAGAAAGGGACCGGGCAAGTCAGGGACGTATGTTGTATATCGTCGGTGAAGCAGCTAAAACACAATGCATTGTAGTATGTCAGGCATGTCGCAATATGTATCGTGGTCAGAGCTATCAGAGGACTGGGAGGCGACGAAGCAAATCGGAGTCAAGAACATCGAAGTGAAGGAGGGGAATTGTGCGTATTTTCAGTGCGGGAAATGCACAGAGTTAAAGACCAATAACGAATACCGCTTTTCGGGGCACGCGGTTCGAGGAAGCATTGTGTGGAGAGGTGAGAGGACAAGAAGACTGGGGGGAGAGGCATACGGATTTGAAAGGCGTCGTGTCAATCGTGGAAAGTGGTCGAGAGAATGTCCAGTAATGGTGGCATGTTCATTTACTCTTGGGAGTCCTGTTGTTGCTGTTCCCTGCCAATTCTCCTCTCCTTCTCGCTCTCCAACTGGTTATAGAGTAAGAACAGTGCCTTTTCGTTGGCTGCAGGGGTTCCGATAATAGTGAACATTCGTTCACCGGAATTATCGTGTGGAGCCTTTGCAATCGATATCTTGGATCCAGAGAGTCGGCGAATTTCAGTAATTTTGCTTCCATTACGGCCGATGATGCATCCGACCATATCAGCAGGAATCAGGATGTTCTGTGTACGAAGATTGGCGGGCGGTTGGGTCGTCGAGGGTGAGTGGGGCGAGGGTGGAGACGAACCGCGGCGAGTAACATCACCAGCGGATCTGCGCGTGCTCAGGCCGGCATAGCCATTCGCTGACCGTCTTGAGCCAAGACGCTCCTCACCAACACCTGGGTGGAACGGAACTGTTCCGGCGCCCCTTTCCCAATCCTCGAGCAAGCACTTTGCAATCTCTTCAATTGCACGGCTGATGGCTTCTGGGGAGCCCTGGACCTCTACGATGCGTTCTGTTGACTGTGGGAGCATCTCTTTTGAAGCCACCATGCGAGCTCCAGAAAGATCCTGGATGGCTTTAATTTTGAGGCCGTTGCGACCGATTACCGTGCCCATCAGATTATGTGAGATAAGGAGGCGGATAGAGGTGTGCGGAGATGACGACGAGAGAGGAACAGGAGACGGGCTTGATGAAACGAGCTGGGTGATAATGATGTTGTATGCCTGGAGGTGCGAGTGATTTGTGAGTGAAGCTGAGACGAAGTTGGCAAGATAAAAGGGGGCACGCACCTTTGCGATTGCCTCGACAGATCCGCCGACTGTGAGAACCCGTTCGTGGACGCCAGGTATGACCTTGCTGACACCAGCTCTCACCCCGGTCTGCTCCCTGAGATCTGCAACATTTTTTCCGCCTTTTCCAATAATCACACCAGCCTCCTTGGTCGTTACGAGGGCACGAAGGGTGAGGACGTCGTGGGCGGAGGTCGGTGATGGGGAGCGGGAGCGGGATGCTGCGGGGGATGGTTTAGTATCGTGAGCAAGTGAGATTCACCTAGGAAAAGGGATGGCCCACCTGTGCTTTGATGGGTTGGGTGTTCTGCGGACATGGTGTGGGGGTTGTCGGGGACGATGAGGAGGAGGGAGGGGAGGATGGCGGCGGGAGGCGGTCGAAGAGGTGGCTGCGTGACTCAAACAATGGTTCCCCTCAGACGTGCGTTCGTCGCGTTCCCCGCCACCGACAGCACAGCCACTTGCTCAAAAAAAAAAAAAGCAAAGAAAACATAGCAACACCAGCGCCGTAGAGGTTGCATAGCTACATGCATGGTCTTATCGGTACTGAACATAACGTAGTCTGCAGCTTGACACTCGATCATCGTCACTCTCCTAGAACCCGTACTCGGTCAGTTTCTCAAAGGAAGGTGATGCGTCCGCGACCGCTTTTTGGCGCAGCTTCAGCGCTGCAATCTAAAACCCACAGTCATCTTCCAGTCCTAATACAATGTCCCAACGCCGCTCTACACACCTTGCGTTCATGGAATGCCTGTGCCTTGATCTTCCTCTTCTCCTCGAGGCGGTCGACGACATCCTTGTAACCCCATCCGACCTCATGTGACAGACGCTACAGAATCAACCCGTTATCATTGTCCCTGTGCCCGACCCATCATCGCCCATACCTTGACGGTGCAGTATTTCCGACCAGGCTTCAACCGCAGTACCCGAAGCGCCGCAGGAACCACCATCCGTTTCTTGCGGTCGTATGGTGGGGGCACACCCTCAAAGAGCTTCAAACGCTCGAGCGCGGCTGTGCCCCTGGCAGTTTTGTGGGGCACCATGCCGCGGATGGCGCGGAAGAGAATTTTGGAAGGAGCGCGGTGGTGGAAGGGACCAGACTTCTTAGGGTTGACGATATGGCGCTTGTGAAGGAAGTTGTGGTAGCGGAGCTGCGTGGCGCGAGATGTCGACCAGACGTGGTTCAAAGATAGATGTATCACCATACCTTGTTGCGGAAGAAGCTGCCGGAGATGTTGATCTCTTCACATCTCACGACGACGATCTTCTGGCCGGACAGAATCTGTTTTGAGATGATAGAGGCCAATCGACCAAGGAGGTGACCCTTGCCATCAATGACGATGGGTGTCGAGGAGAAAGTGGCCATAACGAAGTCTATATCGAACGGGGGACGTTCCAATGAGTTCCGGGAGCACAAGAAACTAATCAGGGTGTACTTGCCTGTGAAAAAGTGAGAGGTTAGAACACTGAATGGCTAGGACGTCGAGCCCCGCTTACCTTGAGGATCTTGCGGTCGTTGGGGGAATGTGGGAATGTGTGATAGTGACAGCCACCATGACAAAAACTATGCAGTCGCTCTCGGAAATGTCCGAACCGAACCCATCCGCGCATTCAACAGCACAAGGGCGATGCTCTACCCTGTTGAACCGTAGAAAAACAAGGACACTTCCTTGATCGTCTGTGCACTTTCCCTCGCCTTGAAACACATCCTCCAGAAGTTTTGGCCACCATCTTCATCGCCTACCAAGGTCGTCCAAGGGGCCGGAAACTCATCCACCCATGCCAGGATAGCAGCATTCCCTGTTGCAGACCTGTGTCTGACCGTCACACCGGCGGCGCAGAAGACGGGCAAAGGACGTTCTTCATTCAGTCCGTGTTTCCGGTGTGACTTCTGCCGAGATGAATAACTATAGCTATTCCCCACTGGCGCCGACTGTAAGATAGATGTCTCCCCAGTGTAGTACTCTATCGGTTTATTTCGCATGGAAACTTTCCCTAAGACCAGCGTTGAATGAACCAGGTCTCTCTTATCTACTACTCCTTGCCCGGCCCTGTCCCCATCGCATGCACATCGATTATTTGCACGCTCATCAACCTGAAACACATACCTTTGGGAAGTTATCGTGGCCTTTAGCCATCTCCATCGGGCCTGCGTTTCGGGTGACTTCTCTCGGGTTGAACAGGTTCTCAAGAGGGGAGGGCTCCCCACCGGCCGGATCGTAAGATAGATGTCTCCATCGAACCCACGTGCTGCTGTTTGCAGTACTGTAAATGGTGTATTCCGATCAAATCTTTTCTTTGCCAAATCAACACGAGGTGCTGGACTTTTCTCATCCACTGATACTATCCTCCGGTCCGTCCTCATTGCCGTGGGACACGTCCATCGTGTTATCCTCCGAAAGGGTATCGCCATCGTCCTCCCTTGAAAACGCCAGACAGATCCACTACAAAGAGGTGCCCAGAATCGGGATATTTCACCTGCAGGCTGCTGTCTCCCCCAACGGCGCCGCAGTGGGCAGTCGTCACGTATAGTTGGTCCTCGTTGAGACCTGCGCTGCAACATCACTACGATGCTCCGAGACCCAAGTTGATCGCCCACCTCCAAAGCAACACGCAGTCACGTTGAGGACAGTAGGGAAATGTATTTCGGCGTCGATAGTTCCCTGAGGAGAGAATCGGATGATCCGAGATCCTCCCCACCTGCCAAAAGTCACCCGATGAACATATCCCCATCAAACTACCGACACACCTTGCACTCCATATGTAGCCCTCCTCGTCAATACATAGACCGTCACAAAAGCTCTTTTCGGGTAACCCTTGAGCAATTGCGTCGACGGCAACTCTCCGATTCGTCAACTTTCCATCATCGAAATCGTAGGCGTAGATGAGATTAGTGAGGGAGTCCGTGAAGTACCTGGAATTCCCCTTGAGACACGCTCGGACAACAGAACCGATTTCGTGCTTGCATATTTTTCTTGTCCGGACTCCAGCCGAGTCCATTTGAGTCCTGTACAACTTGAGTTAGCCCAGCGCAAATGAAATGGGCATCATAACTGACCGTAAAGGGCCCTTCGTCGACAACTTTGCACTCCGAAGTGATAGGGTCGTACATCCAAAGCTTCCCCGGAATGCCTTGATCTTTCGAATGGATGGTCCCAGCAAAAAAGCGGCCGCTGCTGTCGCACGCTCCATCATTAAATCTCACATAGGGGGCGTGTTGTTCAGGTAGTGGTTTGCAGAGATGACGCAACCTCGATCCTCCGTCCAGTATTGCAAAACCACTGGCCGTCGTACAGGCAAGCTGAAAATGACTAGTGGCGAGACCCGAACGAGGCGATGCCCATAAAGCCTACTCACCCCTTCTCCATGGTTCTTCAAAGCAAGACAGGTAATCGGTTCATCAAACGTCTCCACATTCAGTGCCAGAGTCCTGGTATCCAGATGAAAGACCTTTGCGAGAGCACTCGACAAGCCTGTCCTCCAATGGGTAAAGCTACCTCTCACCTTGTTTTCGCATATATCCACAAAATGCAGGACTTGCGTTTTGGGATCGTAAAGAGGGGCTATTGACAACTCATCAACGGCAGAGTTACGTGGTCGACACACTCGAACCTTCACCAAGGGTACACCCAACTTTAAGAAGCGGCTTACTGACAGTAAAGGTTTTGCGTGGTGACATGAGGGATAAGACACGGTCAACTGCCAATCATATATATGTGATGGTTTTCCGGCATCCAAATGGGGATATCACGTCAGCAAGTGACCCACTCGGCTCCAAAGAAAGCCAGAGCGATAAACAGTATTGTGGAAAAACAATGTTAAATTGATGCCGATTACAGATGACAAGTGGACAAGTGGTTATGCGTTCCCTCAGTGAGCTAATGTGGAGTGAGCAATGTACAGTGCGGAAAGGTAAACTGACAGACCTTCGGGTGTTTTTGCAATGTAGTCGATGGCTGAAGACAAGGGAATTAGTATTAGCAAGTTACACGGGCAACAAAGGAGGCTTACCCTGCTGAACAGTCTTTATTTCATCAGCTTCAGCGTCTGGAATCTCGATAGCAAACTCCTGTACAAGACGGATGAAGGATTGCCTTGGTGGACAAGACAAGGATGCGAACCTCTTCTATGGCCATGACGACTTCGACCGCATCCAAGCTGTCAAGACCAAGGTCATTCGCAAAGGAGGCTGGAGTTGATAGCTAAAAACATGCAAATACTTGATAAGAATAGACATGAATGTATGCGTTGGAAACGTTACCTTGACGGGGTCGACCTTCTCGAAACCTTTGAGGACGTTGAAGACTCTAGCTTGAATGTCTTCCTTGGACAGCCCTGCGGCGGCGGAGAAGTTCGCGCGGTGCAATCTGTAGGCAGACTGCTTTGAAACGGCAAAGGTGGGCCGGACACGAGACAGACTACGCAGGGTTATACGAGCGAACGACATTTTGGTGTGAACGCGTCCAACGAAAGGCGTTTTTGCTCGACATGTCGTCCGGATTTTACCGAAGTTGCTACCGATCACGTGAGAAGAGCCTCTCTCTCGAGTACCACCAATGAAGCATGGTGTCGCGTTTCGAAAATTCTCGAGGACGTCCTCCCATCGCAATCTCATGCTCCGGTGCGTGGCGTAGTCTATTTATCCTGCTTCAGTGCTCATCTTGCACACCCAGGAACCTTGTCAGTTCGTTGTTCGAGCATGAGCAGATTCGAACGACGCTTCCAAAGGCAAAGGATACCGCGAGGCTAGCAGAGAAGGCACGAAATCTGAATCCAACTACGCGATTGTCTAACTCCAGGGGTAGATGATTACACTCGGAAAAAAAGGAAACGAAACTTCCTACCGACGTGCCCAAGGCTTCCTCCTCAAGCCCGAGGTCTTGCCAAAACTCTTCTCTACACTCGCGCAGAGATACAAGGAACGCCCAGGTGGCTATACGCGTGTTGTCCAGATCGATAACCGGAAGGGCGACAATGCTCCGATGGCGCTTCTGGAATTAGTCGACAATCCAAGGGACTTCAAATTTGAGATGACGGCGATGGCTGTGGGTCGGGAGCTGCTCACGGACAAGTTGCGGTCGAACACGCCAAGGGGTGTACTCAACAGCGGTGTCGCCAATGCTCATTCCTCTCTCTCCGACGAACTCCATTTAAGAGTGTGCGATAGAGGGCAGTTGCGCTCCGTGACGCGAAGGAATCTCCAAAAGGTGTTAAGATATCGTGGACACGAGGCGCTCGCTGAGATCAGCCAGAAAGCGACTGCGCATATTGTGAGTGCCCCGAACGACCCCAGTCGTTTCGACACTCAATCTGTTCCAGGAGTCCCTTCTTGCTAGACCGATACTGCAGCACAGGGCACAGGTGGCCGAGACTGCAAGAGCACAGAATGCCAAGGCACCCTATAGTGCGGTGTTCCCCAAGACATCTCTGCGCGCGGGGTCCGCGGTTCCTGGAGAAGTTCGACCCGCTGTGCAACTTGCCAAGGGTGCACTTACACGGACGGGCTGGCTCCCCAGGAGTCGACGACGTTCTGCCAATAAAGGTCCATCGCAACCTTCGGCTTATACTACACAAAATTTGCAGCTTGCATGAATTGGACTGTAATGCGATTACATTACATAATGTTTGACACCGTGCTCGTTTATTGTTTCAAGTTTCAGTCCGAGCGAACAATGACCATGACGGAGCGCTGGTAACGACGAGAACAATAAGAAGATACAAGAGGAGTGCACGGCTGTGAAGTCAACGCATCACAGACCGCTGCGGATATGATAGCGGGCAAGCGATAATGTTACATGTCCAAGAGTGCTGCACGATGGGTCTGTCACTCCTCGCCTGGGATGGTTGGGCACCATGTCCACAGACGAGAGTGGATGGGAAATAAGTTTAGGTTACGTATTAACGTTGAATGCGACTGATTATGGACTAGCAGAATGACCTGCGTTCTGTGGTTGGCGATAGTAGAGTATGACGACGTACGTCCTTGAGAGGGTATAACGTTGTGCACGAGCTCACTGCGAGATCGGAAGGGGTCAGTGAGGTGCGCAAATGCTCCATACGCGAGCAGACGTACAGAGTCATTCCAGACGTTGAAGCGATAGTCCCGCCAAACGCGGTCGACGGTAACCCCATTACATTGTGGGGGTGGAGATGGATGCTGGGATACGCGGGTGAATGCACCACCGGAGAAGAGTTGTGATATATCGCATCGTATGTCCCTCCAGCTGCGGGCACTGCGGGGGTCCACGTGTCAGAAGGGCGGTAGATTGGCGGAGGTGAACGAGGCGCACCTTACGTTGGCGACTTTTGTGCGTGATTTAAGGGCGTATTTGTAGAGAGAACCTGCGTCGAGGATGAGGGTGACGCTCTCGCCTGGATGGAGCAGGACGATCGCGCTGGTGGAGCGACCGTAGTCGCGCAGGAGCTGTATGGTCGCGCAGTCGTGTGTGTCGTTTGTGAAGTCGAGGCAGACCTCGTAGGAGACTTGGGTTGGGGCAGGCATGAGGGGGGGGGGCAGGGTGCTGCGTCGCAGACGCTTCAAGTGTTAAGTGGGAGATGGGAAAGGAGGAAGCCTGCTCCGCGTCCTTGGACGAGTTTCAGCCTGGCCACGTTGTGATTGTTGCGCTCCTAACGCGGTCGATCCACGCTGTTTCGGTGAGGCTCGCCATGTTCCTCCTCTTACCAGTCGATATCCGTCTCATCATTTACGATCTAATCCTCGCCGACAACCTCACGGTCGTCCATTCCATACAGCCCTCCAACGCCCACCTCCGCTTCCTACATTCCTGCAGGCAGGTCTACTACGAGGCGTCCCACTCCTTCCGCAGATATGTCTCCCTGCGAAACGAGTTTCAAGTCGAACGCTTCCACAATTACATCTCTTCCTCTCCTGAAACAGCCCTCTTCGTCCGATGGGCAGATGTCGCCAATGATGGTCGCATCGTGGAAACTCTTCGCACCGGCCGTGTTTGTGTTCCTCTACCTTCAGTGCCCCCAAAACCTCATTCGGCCCTCCTGCTTAGGCCACACCGGCTTCCCAGCTGTATCGCACACTCGCCGAGTTGTCTGCTTTAGAGACGTTGCGCGTCTTCGATGTCCGCCACTATCACCCCTATACCATGAACGGTCCGTGTCATTCTACCCGTCCTCCCATCCCCTGACTCTCGCTTCCAGTTCCGCAACTGCGGTACCATCTTGACTTTGAAGGTGCCATGTATCCTGGGGATGAGGCAACATTCCCCCACTTCGTCTCGTACGAGCTTTACCTCGATCCTTCCACTCGCGTAATCCCGTTCGATCGGTTACCCACTGATCGCGTACGCTCGTTGCGTCTATCCGGAGATTGCCATCTCACCTCCAAAGCGTCCTTTCCAGCCCTTCGTCACCTCACTATTCGCAGCGTCACAAGCAACGCGTTTGACAACGTCAGATTCAACACTATCTTCGCCGCCTCTCAGCTCGAGTCGTTTACTCATGCACAAGGTCACCGTCTGGGTTTCGAGATCAGAAATGTCCACCTCGAGTCTCTTATCGACGGCCCGGGACGCTCCCTTCGAAAGCTGGTCCTTCTAGGGAGTACCCGTCTTAACAGCTCGGTCATCGCGTCTTGCCTACGCAGTCTCCCGACGCTTGAATACCTTGCGCTGTCCCTCGTGACAGTAAACGAGCTCAGAGAAAACTTCATTCTTGCGTTGGGACCTTGCATCCGAACACTCAAGTTGCAGGTCATCCATGCTTGGTACGCAGTCCCGTTGTTTGACGAAGAACGGATCATTTGCAACAGTTTGGAGGAGCGGATCCTGCTTCCAAAATCCCTGTTGTACACAATCTTCGTCTCCTTTCATGGTCGTCTCATGCTGGAGGACGGGAGGGAGGAGAGGTGGAAACGTATCGCACAAGCTCAACATCTCACGCTGAAGATAGGACCATGGGAGGATAATGAAGAGTCCTGAATCAAGATTGCTCTGGAGTTGTAGCGTGGACTTGACTTGCTGAATGGCTTTATCAACACGTCCGTAAAAATGTCAGGCCGTTATCGGCCGAACCAAGGTCGTAAAAACAACAATACAAAGAGTCCATGAGGTGATCTAACTAAGCGCTAGACTTTCATCTGCAGTTTGAAACACAAGAGGGGGGGGGGGCTTGACCGAGACGACTTGCTAATCCGTGGGGTATCGATGTCAATAACCACCAGGATAGGAGTGGGGCTCGTGACCCCGTGACGAGTAGGTGTCGTACCCGACGTAACCCTCTTTCTGCGGTGGCACGCCGACGATCGTGGACACTGTGCTTTCTTGCCTCGTGTGACCGCGACTACGACCCTCACCGAGCTCGTAGGATGCTCTAGAATCCCAAGGATCACCCCGATCAGCCATTGGGATATCATCTGTCAGCGGTCTGGTTGAATCATTGAGTACATCATACTTCTCGTGGTCTTCTCGTTGAGAGGTCCCATACGATGCCACGATGAGGAGGAGGTAACTCTGGAGGACGCGGTTAACGTATTGGATTGCAATAAGGACTAGCTCGTCACTCACTTGGACGAGGGCAAAGAAGACCCAAGCGCCGGCCATCAGACCAACGTCGACCCATGGGAATACATCACAGAGCGTCTGGGCTTCTGGTGGGGTAGAGCCGCTGGAACTGCTAGCTGGAAAGAAGGTGGTTACGCAGTTCGATTGAGCAGTGTTGTGGCGAGCAGCAGAAATGATAATCCAGACAGCGCCGATGGCAAATACCGCGATAGATGCACTTGTGTGGAGTGTAGTATATCTGCGGTACATGATTGGTTTTTCCTGCGCTTGTAAGACAAACGAGCGATGGACGAGATGTGTCACTTACTTTTGCGACACCCAAGAAGCCCATAACCTGGATTGCGGCCGCTGCATAACAGAAGACCGCAAAGAGCGCGGGGGCAAATGACGGAGTTGCAGCACCGACAACTTGCAAGGTAAGAGTGAGACTGCGGGGCACATGGGGGGGTGCGAAGTGGCGCTTACTAGACGGGGTGGCGACCGAGAGGGTTCCAACGACGACACCGAGGACGAATTGTTCAGTGAGTGTAGCGTATATGCCCGCATTGACGAGAGGGATTGCGCAGCAACAATACTCGCGTGGCTTCATGACTGGTTGGTCGTGGAGGAGGAGGAGGAGGAGAGCCCGCAGCTGAACGGTATCAGCATCCAGCATTCCCACGCCTCAAGCGTATTAGGACCATTCGGGGCGGTCTGTTGCTCTTTCTCCCAGCTCGATTGCAAACATGGTCCGCCTTTTCTCGCTGTCCCTGCTCGCCATTTTCGCAGGTGCAGCACTCGCGCAATCCAGTGCAGAGCAGCAGGTTCTCGGTAACTCACCTGTCCAAGTTTTCGACAAGTGGTCCTATAACAATTGCGGTGCGAATACACTTTCCCGGCTCACACAAACAACTGACGGGTAGACAGGTGCACCCTCTGACGCTATCCAGATAAAGTCGATAGTCGTTTCTCCTGATCCACCAAAGCCGGGTCATGATCTCACTGTCACGGTGTCCGCCTCCGCTGTGGAGACTATCAAGGTTCACCACCCCGTCAGTTTGTTCAACTCAAACTAACGATACTCTCAGGAAGGTGCATATGCGAATGTCGTCGTCAAGCTTGGCCTCATTAAACTGCTGACAAAACAATTCGACCTCTGCCAAGAGGCGTAAGTCCACCATCCACACGGCTGGTCGTCATTCTAACTCTCTTTAGTCGTGTCGCTAATACCAGCGTTCAATGTCCCGTCCAGCAAGGTGACTATGTTGTTTCGCACACGGTCGCATTACCGAAAGAAATCCCTCAAGGTCTGCTTCTTAGCTATGCGGGCTGTTCTCCACTCACGTCACTCCAGCCAAGTTCAATGTTCATGTCGATGGATTCACAGTTGACGACGAAAAGATGCTCTGCTTGGACCTCACTATTGACTTTATGAAGATTCACTGGCCTCACTTTTGATGGTTGGAATTGCTTGACAACATTCTTGGTCCACCCTTGTCGCTTGGATGTATATACTCTATGATATCGTGCTGTCAAAATCCCCAAATATGAGTTGAGCCACAATAGGAAACGGTCGACGTCTGCGTCAGCTGTGATTATCCATGCCAAAGAGCTCCAGAAAGAAGAAAGAGAAAGTCGCGGACTTCTCAGTGAGGATGCTCACCCCACGCCCTCTTCGTCGTCTGAATCCTCGTCGTAGAAAGCGAAGCTGAAGCTTGGCAAGGGCAAAAAGTTACCCTCCAATGTCATAGACACTTCATTCAAGGCTCGGAGTGGGTGACTGCGCTTTCTTTCCATCTCTTTTACTGAACGTCCCAAGGTATTGCCCTCCCAACCCAGAGTATCGTCGTTGAAAAGGATGATGCTATACCCACTAATAGGCGACGACAAACCCTTAGTGACATACTCTCCCTCCTCAAACATTACAGCGCCGGAACTCGTAGAGAAGCCATCTTTGGTGCCCGGGAATTATTCCAGGATCACCCTGAGTCACTAGAGCATCCAATCTCCCTTCTACTCGGTGCTTGTGCACGCCTCATCGGTGACGAGGCATGTCTACAATCGCATCCAAAACTTACCTGCCTGACACACCATCAACAGGATGTCGGCGTTCGTAAAGCTTTGCTGTCATTCTTTGACTGGATTTTCCCCCGTCTTCAGAAAGTAAGTATCTGTGTCATTGTCAATGCACGGTCTTGACGTTCTCCGGCAGAAAGATCTGATTCCGCACGTGCCATTGCTGTTGCTCTTCATTGCCTCTGCCCAGACGCACATATTTCCTGAAATCCGAATAGATGCTGTACGCTTTTTGAGCCTGCTTCTAGACACTGTGCCAGAGAGCGTAGTGTGTGGGTGGAATGAATCTGGGTTTGGTCACGGAAACCACATCTTAGAGGGTTATCTTGGAATTCTCAGTGCAGGAACAAAGTTTGATGTAGCTGAAGGTTGGCCGACGCGAATTGACGATGATCCTCATTTGCCTGATTGCGTCTCGTCCCCGTTCAGGAACAGTGCAGGCAACTTCCACCGCGTCTGTAGTACTTTCACCTCAGGTAGCTGCGTCTGTCCAATCTCTTCACCCTGCCCGATCTCAAACTTTGTTAGTCGAAACTGATAGTCTTGCAATCGCTCTCCTCCTTTCTCAGCCACGCAATAGACCCCCAGACTTGTGTGTCGGGTGGACCATACAGAAAGGCTAGCCAAGCAACAGCACCAGTACCAACGTGGTTCTTACGACCTTCTTTCGTGACTACTCGACTATACGAAGAACATGCAAACATGTTCCAGCCCTCATTTCATGGGGTAGATGGCAAGCATCTAACTTGGAATACAAATCCCGACTTTGAGTCTTTCGATGAGGACTTTGCCTGCGATTCACGCTTCCTGTGTGAAGAGCCGGAGCCCGCATGGGATCTGAGCAATCTGTCAGATCTTTCCCCTGAAAAGGACAATGTTTCACGTGGACTGGGCGACATCCCCTTGATCATGGTAGGCGATCTTCATGTGGATGATCAAGTGGTCGAATGTGAATCTTGTAGAGATTGTCTCGAACGCTTTATCCGACGTTGACCGCCGCGTTTCTTGACGGCGCGCCCGTCGTTTTCTCGCCAAGTACGAATCCGACCGAAATGGAAGTCCAGATGCTCATGGCAGCGTTCAAGATCACTCAGACCCTCTACGGTGCCATTCTCCAGAGCCCTGATCTAGTATGTGAGCCTGCGTGCACTAAAGATAGCGTTTCTTTGAGCCTATGAAACAGGGAACAGACCTGCTTGCGCCTTGCGAAGAGCTCGAGACGTTACTGGATTACCTCACTAGGTATTTTCCGTTTACTCCTGCACACAGAGAAGTAAAGGTAGGCACTCGGTGGACACTGTTACACAGACGAGCTCATAAGGAATGCAGGTGGAGCAAGCGTTTCAGGATCTCAGTGTGATCTATTGCGAAATGACCTCGTTGCGCATTCTTGTCTCGCGCCAGCTAGGAACAGGGAATGTGCACCGGGGAAATCGTTTTGGAGCTCCACGCAAGCCTTCGCCGCCGAGTCGTTTCAAGTTTTCGCTCAGTTCCCAGGCTGATCTCGTCAAATCCTACGTCATAAGGCTCCTTCGAGGAGACGGCGGATCAGGTGCGCAGCTACCGAGACCTATTTCGGCCGTAATGTATACTGCGCTTCTCCCGACAATCTGGGCATTGTTGAACCAGAGGAGTGGACAAGATCCTGATAAGGAGTCATCATCGGTGTTGGCGGCGACTCTCGATCACGCAATGAGGACTACTTCTGGTTCTGCGGTGAAACGACTGACAGTGGAATTTGTCGGCCGACTCTTGCTCGTAAGCTCTCATTTGCGCCGGACCAAAACCTGTCGGTAATTCGCGACTTAGCTTGAGAAGGAAGTCGGCTACGCCGGCTACTTTAATCCATGTGTCACAAGTGTAGAACGCAAGTTTCAGGAGTGGGTCATACACCTCCCTAAGACCCTATGGGAGGTAGGCACGGACAGCCCAGCAACAACCCAGGTAAGCGAGACATGGTTGGACCGCCACTCTGTTGATCCGATCAATTTTCAGGTGGTATTGGGGGTGCTCTTACGTCTCCTCCAACGTGGCTCCCACGTCATAAAGCGAGAGGTCCGTCCCCATTTCTGAAGGAGAACGCGGAGAGAATCAAGGACTGATATTCTTGACCTGCAGCAAATCTCTTCGTTGAGCTCGCGTCTCACGCCGTTCTTCATGATCGTACACCCTATACGAGGGCAAGTTCTTGGGCCGTTTGCCAGGATCTCGGCAACTGAGGTGCACGTCCGATGCCTGGTGTTGGACTTGTGTGCGACCCTTGTCACGGATCAGACAAGAGCTGGAACGTTGGACGGCCTATGCCACGCCGTATCTGTGGCTGTCAAGGGTACAAAAGAAGAACTATATTGGGGCAGGGTGACAGATGCCATGCAAGGGGCGAAAAAAATTTCCAGGGACTTGGACTGCCCCCCAGAAATTCGGAAGTGAGCGTGGTACAGAGATGCGAGGACGGCGCGTGTGCCACGAAGCACTGCGCATCGTCGCATGAAAAAAAGGAGTTCTCAAAACAACATTCTGTGACCGCGTTGCTTCATCGCGCCTTCTTGGCCTTGTACTTGCCGGCGCAGCAGATGGATGCATTTATTTTTGCCTTTTTGCTGCGATTGGGAGGCGAATGTGTCATTTCCGCAATGAACGGTATCCGTTGTAAGCACAGCGTCCCCATCTCATCCAATTTCGCCTCTTCGGAGCTGGTGGCAACAGAAATGCGACTGATGCGATTAGCGGAAATGAGTGCCCCTCGCTGTCACCGGACGGAAGCTCAATGGAGACACAAAAGGCAATCATAATGATGCATTTCATAGCGACAAAAGACAGACAAGGATCTATGGATTTAAAATGCCCTTGACCAAAGCAAGGCGTGACAACACATAAGACAATACAACCCATCAACTACGGTATCCAAGGCGTAGCACGCATCTGTGTGTGGGTGTAGTAGTTTCACGGGACTTGCCCAGGCTTTCCGAAAAGGAGAGCCAACGACCAGCGTGAGGTATTTAAGATGTTAAGCGTATGAATAGAAAATAAATGAAATTTATTAGTCGTTCCAGTGCCACTTGATTGGGATACGGCCGAGAGATTGGTCAGCGAGCGTGTCAAAGGCAGTCGGAGAGAAGTCGAGACTTGTCAGCGAACACCCAGTGCACCTGTCTACGACCGTGACAGTGACTGATTTGTCTTGGTCTGCGGAAGACAAGGTCAGTAGAAGGTTATTAGAAGGAATATGGGTAGTTACAAGAGGCAGTGATACTCTTGCCGCAAACAGGGTTTGAATTGGGGTTGTCACTGTGTCCTCTGTGCAAGGGTGAGAAGTAGAGCAGGGGGGAGAAAAACACAAACTGACGGGAAGCTGTCAAAGAGAAGATAAGAAACAGCTACAATATTCTGGGTGGCAGTGTTGGTGAAACCACAGGCACCAAGACCGGGTGAATAGTAAGTGCCTGGAATAAAACGATAAGCAATGCGGACGTCGAGTGAATGGAGGGACGGGTACCATCGCCGCTCTGAGGGCCGTTGAGATAGCTCGGTTCGCCACTGCCGCTCAACGATGAGGATGAGGACGAGGATGTCTGGGCAGGGGGAGGAGTAGGGTCAGAGGTAGGTGTGGGCGTTGGTGTGGGCGTTGGTGTGGGCGTTGGTGTGGGCGTAGGGGTGGGGGTAGGGCTATCAGTGGGAGAGGGAGTGGGAGTGGAGGTGGGAGGAACATGGGAGGAAGAAGAGGAAGAG
>JBBPJY010000572.1:0-15704 GCA_038088975.1 Xerocomus cyaneibrunnescens
GAAACTGGACAAGGGTTCTACCATAAATGGTAGAAGTTAGAATATCATAGAATGTGGAAGAACATTCTATGATGTGGTAAGTAAGCTATGGATGATAACACAAATAACACCCAATAGCATAAAGCAACGCTTATCTATGATGTCATAGATGAGTAATCATCTAGACTATGATGTCATGATGATGTCATAGGTGAGTAAGCACCTAGACCATGACGTCATATCCTAGTCATAGACATGTAGAAGTCTAGACTCTGACATCATATCCTGTAATGTGAATAGCATAATCACAACAAGATATAAAAGGATAAGTCACGTGTACTCTCACGTGATGCAGTCTAGAATGTTGGTCTCTTTAGTATGAAGAACAGAATGAGAATACCAACATTCTCAACAGCTATCCCTTTTTACATCCAGAGCAATAGTCCAGCAAGCGTTGGTCCAAAAATTAGAGCTAGTTATCTCGACTAGAAACCGACAGAGTTGGACGAGACTCACCAGGGTATCTGTGAGGATATGATGGTTATACGAATAACGAGCGGATTCTCTCCCGAGGGCAAGGACAAAGTGGGCAAGGGGGAAGGGATGAAACGTACCGGCTAAAGGGGTAAATACAGCTCCGAGTCACCCTCAGCAAGTGTACTGACTGCCGCGCGGTTCAGAAGAGTATGCAGGTGATGCGGTGATCTCACTCACGAATTCTTCGTCAAAATTTGTAGCAGCATCCTGCGTCATATGTCGTACGAGCGAGAAGCAAGTCAGGTTAAATTAATTTACACGTGGAAAAAAAAAAGAATATCCAGTTTGGGTAGCCCATGACTCTGGTCAACCAAGTCACCACAGGTATCGGTTGAGAAAACTCCCACCATCACTACAGCCTCGCGTGCCGTTGGCCGCTGCTGTGGGCACGACCAACATCTCACCATCAATGCCCAATGCCTATCTTCGACTCCTGTGTGAATCGGTCGACTTGGGGGCTTGTGCGCATCAAGCTTCAGGGCCACGACCTGGTAGTCCGTCTTTTCCTTCCATGGGATGTCTCCAGACAACACCTAGCACCAAATTTCAGTTGTTGCCAATATCTCAGGACGGATGATTACCTCAAACATTACACACCCGAATGAGTACATGTCCCCTGACAGATCCGGTTTACAACCAGAGAGTCGTTCAGGTGCCGCCCATCTTACGGCTCCGACGTTGCTCGTGCTTGACAGCCGTTTCAAGTATGACAGCTCAGGCTGCAGCTTGCCAACTGTAGATGAGAGTCCAAAATCGCTTATTCGCGGATTATGCTCCTCATCGATGAGCACGTTGCCCTGATCGAAGATAAACGCACGCTTCAACACAAATGGCGTACATACGCTGTGCAAGTCTCTATGGAACACGGGAATCAAGTGAACTACCACAAATCAGAGAATCAGAGAGGCAAGACGATGAGGCATCGGTGAGCACACACGATATTCTAGACCGGACCCAATGCCGTGTACCTGCGAACAGTCAGTGCCGTCAACGCAAATCAACCATCTTACACCTTACCAGCTTCAGTCGTTCGATTAGTGTGAGCATCTGGCCCTGGTTCTTCAGGTAACTGTGTAGTGTCCCATTCGGCATCAGGCAAATATACCTGCGAGTGTCGATCCAAAACTTTGCGTAACACCGAGCAAAGGAACGACGTTTGGGTGTTCAAGTCTTCTAAGAAGTCCGAGTTCTCTGCGAAGCACCTGCCATCAAATGTTAATGGACAGACTCGCAAGTCGAAGGCAGAACTGACCTTGTTATTTCGCTCCAACCTCCTCTGGTTTTCCTCATAATCTTCGGATACAAAGTACCTCAAGGCCTTCACAGCAGCCTACAAGAGATGAGCAGAGTACAGACATACGAAAGTAGAACATCATACCAGAGATGAACATCCTGGCGTGTTCCAATACCTGCACTTGTAAACATCGCTAAATGCGCCGCCAGAAATTTGAATGGCCGAGTCCCGGTCGATTTTGTCTGTGAGGTCGACCAGTGGACGGCCCTCCATTTGAGACCTGGTTGAATTGGCTCAGTCACCTCGACCAGCGCCCGGTAGAATGAGGACGAGGAACTCACCAAGGTACTCGAGAGGATATGGAGGTTGTACGAGTAACGAGGAGTGTTTCTTGCGTGAGAGAGGTCATGGAGGTGTAAATATATGCCATTCCTCTACAGCAAGTGCACGGCTTACCGCGTGGTTCAAGTATGGTGCGGTTTACGGTTTAGTTTGCTGTGGGCAGACCACAGGTCGAAGAACGATGCCAGCGATCATGACGGAGAGGAGTAAAGAACCTAAAGTGGAAAGAATCAGATATTTATATCTTCTGGCTTATGGCGTCCGAAATCTGGTTTCTCTGGAAGAAAGCAGCCAACTATCCAAGAAACGGGGCGCCATTCGTACAGAAGATATAGTTACACCAACCCAGTGGTGAAAAGAACGTCCAATTTGTACAGAGAATCTTATATAGAATGTTGCCCTGGCATCGAGCATCCTCGTCAGCAAATCTAAATCATCCTCAGTACGGGTAGCATACTCCATGCAATCAATAATTCAAAATCGTCCCCGGTCGCTGTTGGGTCCCATCGTCGGCTTCCTCCCCCTCTGCGACAAGAACGACGTAAAGTTCCGCCCAATCTCTATGCCAGCTCCAGGCTCGACCTGCTCCATGTCTCGTTGCGAGACCCCACTGGTGCTCGCGATCGTTCGGTCGCTCCTTACCTCGTCTTCTGCTGCCTGCAACTCCAAATATTCTTCTCCTCTGACATGTAAAAACTCATCCAGAAGCATCACATTCCTAGATTTGGCTTTGTATGCAGCGATGACCACGTCTCCGACAGGGACGAGTCCGCCAATGGCAAACACGGTGTTATTGAACAGCATCCTTCCGATCAGCCAGGCTGGAAGTCCATTTTGTGGGCTTTTCGGTCCACGAGCACGTAGTTGAGCGTCGTACATGCGACGTCGCCCGCACCGGGGACGATACCAATGATGAACATCTAGTCGAAACAGAGATCGCAGAAACTGAGGCTCTTGTTGAGGCAACAGGCCCTGCGCTGGATGGTCTTGACGATCTTGGCATCACGGGAGGAGATCCCAAGAGGGACGTCACGCTGCAAAAAAACACATGAGCCCATCAAGAAGGTGAACCGTGCCTTAGTTGAGCTGGAAATGCGGTACTCGCCTATTCATGACGTTGTCTCCCCACCGTGTCCATGTGGTAGTACTCATAGAGAGAGCCTGGTGAAGCGCAGTGCTCCAAGTGTCGTCTGAAGGGCTTGGTGCCCGCGTTGTGCATGTACACTGACATCGTACGCGTGGGTGGTGCAGGAACGAGATTGATAGGAGGAGTGAGGCAATTGAAATACATCATGCAAGGGACAGAGAGAAAACCGTGCCGTACTCCCTTCCCCTGCTTTCCCTCTCTATCTCGGTATCAATTACGATCACGATCCCTTTCTTCCTCATGGTTAGGCCTTATGATCATTGATAATCTTTTTGCTCACCGGCTCATTCATCGTGGTCTTTCGTGTTCCGTCCGCCCTCCACATCACGATCGTGATCGCGATCACGATTTCCCCTACGCTCGTGGTCATCGTACGCGTTCCTATCTCGGTCTGTTACGCGATCATCTCTTCCATCTATGGAGAATGCGAACTTTGTCTAGAAACCATACCTGATCTGCTCGATCCCCTCTTGCCTCTCTCAATTTTCCTTCTCGCAAGGGATATAACCCATGTCTGGACCATTTGGCTTCCTCTTACTCCCGCCTTCATCTGACTCTCGTTTTTCTGCGCCGATGTCTGCATGGCTGCGCGCGCTTGTAGCAAGTACGGTTCCATAAGGCCATTCTCCCTTCTTTTATCACTTGAAGGCAATAGGGATGTGTAGACCAGATAGCGGAGGACCAGAATTGATGGTATCTCTCGTCCCGAAACCACCACGCTCCCGTCTGCACCGGTCACTGCAAGCGTAGCATTTGGAACGAAGGCGTAGCACGGGAAGAATGAAGCCTGAGCACGGGCGTAAGCTGCAGAGTGTCATCATGCAGCCTCATGCCAATCAGGATTTGGTTCTGCGGGGATGACGGGGGGTGCATCTTGAGCAGGCACCCTTTCTTTCAACTAGAATATAATGTTGTATGAGACAATGTTCGTGGGTCTTCAGCAGGACATGACGATCGATTGCCAAAGACACACCGTTGTCCGCCTGGTTGTTTACCAGGTCGTCAGACGACGTTCTCATCGCTCGGGATGCTGTGATGGTCCCCGTCGTCTGCAAAGGAGCCATATTGTTGTCATTGTTGTCTGATTCCTCTCGAGAGCTGAACGTCTAGAGGAACCCATGAAGAGGCATTCTGTGGTAGAACTGCCAGTACTGGCTGGATGGTGTGAATGGACCGCTGACGAGCTGTAAACGAGACGGTGGACGCCATGTCGGGAAGCAAAGACAAGTCTGTTGCCTTGTCAGCCATCACGAGCAAGTTCTCTCTCACTTGTTCTATGTAATGAATGAAGTATTGCGTCCATTGATCAGTCGAACATACCGATAGGGATCCAGCCTCCCGTCGGTTGGCATCCAGATCTAGACCGCACTGCAACCGCACGTTGCCTTGTTTGCTCCCACCCTCAACCTCGTGCAGCCGCCGCCTCTCACTCCCCCATCATCGTTTATTCACCAGTTTCACATACAACACCATGGATACAGCCAAACCCGCCCAAAATGTTGTGTATGTATATTCCTTTTCCTCTCATTTTCGTCGGAAATGAGCTGACCGTGGGTCAAGGGCGAAAACAATCACCATCAGAGGCACGGTTTCAGTGCTGGATCTTCCATAGCATGCGAGTGACCTTTCCTTCAGACATCGAACTTCGCACCAGATCAGGCCGCAAACTGCCAGTCGCGAGGCAATACTACGTCCAATTTTTGGTGGACAATACCTCGCGGTCGACGAGCAGCGTAAAGGAAGAAAGGAATCGCACGTCTTGGAATGAAAATCTCTTTTTGTGCGTATATAACCTATATTTTACGCCTGCGAATTGAATGCTGTCAGTGACGGGGAAGATCGCTCTGCCCTCCTCATAAGGGTTTACCAGAAGCACCGGATCGGAACAGACAAGCAGGTCGGAATGCTTAGTGATACCATCGGCAGGGCATTGGAAAAGTTGAAGGATGGAGGTACGAAGATAGCATGTTGGACATGTTCTACTGATGTGAGCTGTGCGATCACAGTGCTGGAAGACACTCTGCACAAGGATGATGGGTCCGATCTTGTAGGAGTTACGATCAAATTCGCGTTGACTGCTCAGCCACGCAGGGACGTTGATGCAGACGAACGCCAAGCCATAGATGCCATTGCTAGGGCGACTCAAGCAGTCGGCAAAACCGCCTCCACGCCTGCAGCCGTCAACTTCCTGAGTTCAACTGTTGACAATGCCACAAATGTCTCGACAAAGGCACAGACATTCGAGACAACGTGGGGAGCTCTATTGGACAGGATGAAACTTTTTAATGAGATCGTGGCTGGCATCGCCCAGGTATTTGGTGCTCATCCCGACGTTGTCACGGTCTAATTCTAGACAGATTCACCCTTATGCTTCGCTGGCTTGGTCTGTTATATCGGCTGCGAACCAGGTCCGTTCATTACTTGGTACTTGGGCTGTTACTCATGTTTCACTTAGGTGCTCATTAACCAGAAAAATCGCGATGACCGGATCATCCAGTTAGCAGGCATGATGAGGGACGCCTTCGGGTTTGTCCAAGACGCTGAACCATTGAAGACAATCAAGGCGCACATGAAGACGATCACGCTTCTGATTCAACAGGTGACGGAGTGCGGGTACTTCATCACCGAATACGGCAAACAAGCCAACTTCTGTCAGTCACTACCGGGTCCAGAACGACTGCCACTGATTCCTGTCTAGGGATCCGAACAGCAAAATATTCGATCTCTTCGATCGATGCAAGGATCGCTGACTATGAGAACAAGTTTCAAGAACTGAAGACTACATTCTTGGAGGGAGTTGCAGTGCAGACCGAGATCACTGTCGTTCGTATGATGAATGTCGTGAATGATACTGGTTGGTCGAACTTGTTGAAACCGAGGTCTGATATTCACCAACGTGAGATCCAGCGGAATCCATCGTGTTGGACGACATACCATATGCATTTGGTGCCAGGTTTCAACAGGAGAAGGGATGCCTACCAGGAACGCGCGAGTCCTTCCTCCAGGAGATTTGCGACGTTCTGAACAATCCCAAGGAAGATGCACCACGGGTGTGCCTTCTGACTGGAGTTGCGGGGTCGGGCAAGTCTGCGGTAGCTCATTCGATTGCTCGACTATTTGATGAGCAAAAGCGCTTGGGATCGTCGTATTGTTTCGCCAGTACCGATGTTGCAAGGCGAAATCCGCAGAATCTTTTCAGCACTATTGCACGTGACCTCTCCGATCGTGATCGTCGGTACAAGACTGTCCTTTGGGATATCGTCAAAGACGATCGAGCGCTTCGCACATCGCAATCGCCCATAGAACAAGTGGAGAAGTTGATCATTGAGCCTAGCAAACACCTCCATCCTATTGGACCACTAGTCGTCGTGATTGATGCCCTCGACGAGAGCGGGGATCAACTGAGTCGGCGACAGCTTCTACGTGCGCTCTCCAAGCAAATTGCAGAGGATACCCTTCCGAAGCACCTCCATTTCCTGATCACTACTCGCCCGGAGAACGACATTCTCACTGCACTTCCATCTTCTCCTCGGATCGTCCGTAAACAGATGGGTGACATCCCGCGAGATGTTGTCGATGGAGATATTGAGAAGTTCATCTATCACTCGCTTCATCATTACACCGAACTCGAATCTTCCTGGCCGGATCAGGAATGGTGTCGACTACTCGTCCATCATTCCCAGCATCTGTTCCAGTGGGCATCAACGGCTTGCAATTTCATTGAAGGGGATGGTACCGTTGGGTTCTATCCGCGTGAGCGGCTTGAAAAACTCCTGCAAGGTGCCAACACTGCCGGTGGCCACTCATTAGACAAGTTATACCATACTGTACTAAGCCAGCTATTCACCTCAGATGATGCTCGGGAACGTTTTCGAACGGTCATGGCCTTCATCCTCGCACTCAATGAGCCATTGTCACTCAGTTCCCTTTCCTCTGTCCTTGGTGGAGACCTTAGTATTCGAGCAATTGTCAATCCCATGGGGTCGTTGCTAGATGGTGCCCTTGACGAAGAAAGACCCATACGACCTCTCCATACCTCGTTCCGTGACTTTCTACTGGACAAAACTCGCAGTTCTGTTTTCCATGTCCCCATCGGACCACAGCATTCTCTCCGTCTTGGACAGGGACTGCTTGCATGCATGCGAGATATGCTCAGGTTCAACATCTGTGACCTTAAGGACTCTCGGGTTCTCAACACTGCCATTCCTGACCTGCCGAGTCGGGTGAACAAGGCTGTCCCTCCATACCTAGCATATGCATGCCAATATTGGATGCATCACTTGCAACATGTGGACTGTACTCCAGATTTGCGGAATGACATCACACTCTTTCTCAAGACCTTTCCCTACTGGCTTGAGGCCATTAGCCTTCTCTCTCTCTTCTCCCCACTATCACCAATCTTGTCTGCCCTAGAGACATGTACCATCCTGAGCAAATGGGCCAAGGTAAGATTAAGCATGATGGTGAGTAGTGAGTACTAAGCAAGATTCTAGGACCAAGAAATTGCCACTCTAGCATTAGAGGCAGCCCATTTTATTCCAGTTTTTGCACCTGTCCTCAGAGGATCCACTCCACACCTGTATTTATCAGCCATGCCACAGACCCCATCCAGCTCTCCATTATGTGCACTCTGGCTCAATCACCTTCAAAAGCATGCTCCAGCCAACCCAGGGCATTTAACCAATTGGCCAGCAGAAATTCACACCTTGGAGGGGCACACATCTTATGTCTACTCAGTTGCATATTCACCAGATGGTACTCATATTGTCTCTGGTTCAAGTGATAGGACCATCAGGGTTTGGAATGCAACCACTGGCCAATGTGTGGCAGGTCCATTGAAGGGGCATACAGGAGAAGTCAACTCTGTTGCCTATTCACCAGATGGAGCCCACATCATCTCGGGCTCTGGGGACAACACCATTAGAATTTGGAATGCAATTACTGGGCAGTGTGTGACAGGTCCATTGAAGGGGCATGGAGATGGTGTCTGTTCTGTTGCTTATTCTCCTGATGGGACAGATATCACCTCTG
The DNA here is from genome assembly GCA_038088975.1 of Xerocomus cyaneibrunnescens. NCBI lineage: Eukaryota > Fungi > Basidiomycota > Agaricomycetes > Boletales > Boletaceae > Xerocomus > Xerocomus cyaneibrunnescens. The sequence continues at coordinate 8,271 of JBBPJY010000572.1, forward strand.
GTTCAAATGACAAGACCATTAGAGTATGGAATGCAATCACTGGTCAGTATGTAGCTGGTCCATTTCAGGGGCATACAAAGACAGTCTGGTCTGTTGCCTATTCCCCTGATGGTATCTACATTGTCTCTGGCTCAGCAGACAATACTGTCAGAGTTTGGAATGCAACCACTGGTCAAAGTGTAGCAGGTCCATTCAAGGGGCATACAGAGACAGTGAACTGTGTTGCCTATTTCCCTGATGGTATTCACATTGTCTCTGGCTCTTGGGACAAGACCATTAGAGTTTGGAATGCTATCACTGGTCAGTGTGTGACAGGTCCAATGCAAGGACACAAGGACCAAGTCTTTTCTGTTGCTTGTTCCCCTAATGGCAGATACATTGTCTCTGGCTCAAAAGACACCACCATGAGGGTCTGGAATGCAACCACAGGTCAATCTGTGACAGGCCCATTTCAGGGGCACACAAGTGCTGTCTGTTCAGCTGTCTATTCACCAGATGGGACCCATATTGTCTCTGGCTCTGGGGATAAAACTGTCAGAATTTGGAGTGCAAGCATTGGCCTATCTTTCACACACTCAATCCAGGGGCACACAAGTTTGGTCAACTGTGTTGCCTACTCTCCTGATGCCATCCATATCACATCTGGCTCTTCAGACAATACCATTAGGGTTTGGAATGCATCCACTGGTCAATGTGTGGCAGGTCCATTTGAGGGACACACAGATGAAGTCTTTTCTGTTGCCTATTCCTCTGATGGGTTCAATATTGTCTCTGGCTCAGTGGATAAGACCATCAAGATCTGGAATATAGCCACTGGGCAGTGTGCAGCAGGCCCTTTTCAGGGTCACACTGGTACAGTACGCTCTGTTGCCTATTCTCCTGATGCCATCCATATTGTCTCTGGCTCAGCAGACAAGACCATCAGGATTTGGAATGTATCCACTGGTCAGTGTGTGGCAGGTCCATTTGAGGGGCATACAAATGAGGTTTTTTCTGTTGCCTATTCCCCTGATAACACCCACATTGTCTCTGGCTCAGTAGACAAGACCATCAGGATCTGGAATATAGCCACTGGTCAGTGTGCAGCAGGTCCTCTTCAGGGTCACACTAGTATAATCTACTCTGTTGCCTATTCTTCTAATGCCATCCATGTTGTCTCTGGCTCAGCAGACAACACCATTAGGATTTGGAATGCATCCACTGGTCAGCATATGGCAGGTCCATTTGAGGGGCACACAGATGGTGTTTTATCTATTGCCTATTCCCCTGATAACACCCACATTGTCTCTGGCTCAGTAGACAAGACTATCAGGATCTGGAATATAGCCACTGGTCAGTGTGTTGCAGGTCCAATCCAAGGACACACAGACTATGTCAGGTCTGTTGCCTATTCCCCTAATGGCAATCATCTTGTCACTGGATCCTGGGATCACTCAATCAAAGTGTGGAGGGTTAAAGAACTTTCTTCTTTTGGTGATTTCCATGAAAAAGATGGCTGGATTCATTCTTCTGATATTGGTTGCTTTGGCTGGATTGCTCCTTGGAATAGACATGCATTCCAACTCCCTATTCATTCCTCAGTAATGTCTTCCCATCCAATTTACTATGTTGATACCAGTGATAGATCTTTCCTTGGGAAGTCTTGGACCTCCTGTTGGAACTGATTTCTTAGTTTGTTTCTCATTGTGTTTCTCCTTTAAACTTTCATTTTCATACTTTATTAACTTGTCCTGTAAAATGAGGGGGGAAAATACAATAAGACTTTTACTTTCCTGTGGTTTATTTTGGTAGACAAAGGCTAAAATATATATGACATGGTGTATATAAAAATGGGTCAAGAGTCATGTCATGACTATAATGACAAATATTCCAAACCCATCTTTCAACACATTCTTCACCATAGGCTACATTGATTCATAAGGCTCTTCTCCTTATGCTACTTTATATATACACTGAGTAACAAAACTGTTCCAATGCTATAAACATTGGGACAGTTTTGTTGCTCAGTGTATGTATCAAAACCAGTAATACCAAGAATATGACCATATCCATTTGACTTATGTACATGCTTCCACCCCCTCACTCTTCAACTGATCAAGTCACATATCCACCACTTTTTTCTTCTCTCACTCCCTTTCTCATCTAATAGTTGGTGTACATTCTTTAATGGTGATGAGCACACTGTGGAAAACAACAGGGGTTTCAAAGCAAAGAAGCAAGATGGGGGTATGTGTTGATGAGCCTTTGGAACCATATGTAGTTCCCAGGCAACTTACAGTGACTCCAAAAACCCATTCCATGTTTATAGTTTTGACAATGTGTGACATATACTGCCAAACAGCATGAGAATTTTGCTTGGCTTTGGCAAAGCCATAAATAGTACATACTCTTGGCTACATGATTACCCCCTATGTCACATGATTTGGTTCACAGGCTGGTGAAATATGACCATTCTAAAACAGCAATACCATGAGAAGGATTTTTCACTTTTGAATTGATAACCAGGATCTCAGTGAAATTTTTTGTTACTACAAACAAAGATACACATACAAATAGTATGTCTGAGTTTAAAAAAGTTCCCACACTTCTTGATTCCCAACCACTACCATGGTCAGATCTCTTTCTCTTACTCAACAAAGCACCATTCTCTTCTTGCTTGATGCTGGCAACACTGATTAATCTATTGCCAAGAAAACTGGTGTCAGCCCTTCTACCATATCCAAACTCCACTCCAAAATGTGTTCTACCCTTCCCAAAGCTATTGGAGGTTGTCCTTCCAAGCTTTCCTCTATCAACATCCATCATGCTCAATATTTTATCACTTCTGGAAAGGCTGAAAATGCAGTCCAGGTAACCAAAGCTCTTACCAACATCATTAACAAACCCCTCTCTGCAAATACTGTTTGTCATCACTTAAAAAAAGCTGGTATGAAGGCTGTAATCAAGTTCAAGTGCTCTTTTCTCTCTGCCAAGTATCACAAAGATTGGACTATAGAGGACTGGAAGAGGGTAATATGGTCTGATGAAACAAAAATAAATCACCTAGTGTCAAATGGACATAAATGGACATGGAAAAAAGCAGGTAAGGGGCTAAGTGATAGGTTGGTAAATGATATCCTCAAGTATGGAGGAGGTTCTTTGATAATATGGGGTTGTATAACCTAGGAGGGAGTTGGGTTTGCTATCAAGATTGATGGTAGGATGGATGGAGACCTCTACCTCCAGATCTTGAAGGATGAACTCCAGTAAACCCTGGAGTATTATGGTTTTATTTCTTCTAACATTATCTTTTAGCAAGATAATAATCCCAAACATACCTGCAAAAAGTCAAGGAGTGGCTAAAAGAATAAGAATTCCAGACTATTGTCTGGCCTGCACAGTCTCCTGACTTAAACCCCCTTGAACATCTTTTGGGTTGGCTAAAAAGAAGGCTTGCAAGGCAGGACAACTCTCCTAATGGAATTTATGAATTGTGGGAAAGAGTTCAGGTGGAGTGGGATAGGATATGAGTTGAGGAATGTCAAAAGTTGATTGAAAGCATGCCTAGGAGGATTCAGGCAGTGCTTAGGGCAAAAGGAGGCTATACCAAGTACTAATAGTTGAATTCAAAAATGAAAAAAAACTTTTTCCATAATATTGCTGTTTTAGAATGTTCATATTTTACCAGCCTGTGAACCAAATCATGTGATATAGGGGGCAATCATGTAGCCAGGAGTATGTACTATTTATGCTTCCACAAAAGCTAAGTGAAATTTTTATGCTGTCTGGCAATATACAGTGACTCCAAAAAGTGTTCCAATGTTTGACATAAATACAAAGCATGAAGCACCTTGCAAACACCTGTGAGAATTTCATTTTGCTTTGGGGAGACCAAATATAGTACCTACTCTTGGCTACAATTTGGCCCTTATGTCATGTAATTTGGTTCAGTGGCTGTAGAGATATGGCCATTTGAAAACAGATACTTCATTGGAATACTTTATGTACTTTGCATCTAAATACTATAATCATAATAAAAAATATGATATATTTGGCATTCTTTGGTGATGTAAACAATGATACACATGTAAACAGTATGTCTGAGCTTTAAAATGTTCTCACACTCCTTTATTCCATACTTCAACCATCATATAATCCCTCTCTGCTAATCAAAAAGCCAATAGTTAGCTTGATGCTGGTCAGTCTGCATACTTTATTGCCATTAAACTGTATGTTGGTCTTGCCACTGTGTCTAGGCTTTGCTCCCAAAAGCATTCAAACCTGGAAAAATCCTTTGGTGGTTGTCCATTCAAGCTTTCTCCCACCAATATCTGTTATACTGTTTATTTTATTTCCTTTTGTTGGGCAGACAATGCTGTTCAGGTCACCAAAGCACTGTCTAACATCATTAACCAACCTCTACACCCTAATACAGTCCACCAGCACTTGAAAAAGAATAATATGAAGGCTGTTTTCAAGCAAAAACAACCTTTTTATTTGGCTAGATATCAGAAAGCTTGTTTGGACTTTGCCTATGATTGGACTATAGAGGACTGGAGGAAGGTGATATGGTCAGCTGAGACTAAAATCAATTGCCTAGGGTCAGATGGAAAGGTATGGATGTGGAAAAAGCCAAGAAAGGGCCTTAGTGATAGACTGGTAAAAGAGACCATTAAGTATAAAGGAGGTTTTTTGATGATGATGTGAGGGTATATAACTTGGCAGGGAATTGGATATGCCACCAAGATTGATAGTAGGATGAATGGGGATCTCTACCTTCAGATTTTGAAGAAAAAACTCCTGCAAACCATGGAGTATCATGACCTCAATCCTTTTGATATCATTTTTCAACAAGACAATGATTCCAAGCACACCTGCAGAAAGGTCAAGGAGTGGTTAAAGAAGCAGGATTTTAGAACCATGGTATGGCCTGCAGTCTCCAGACCTCAACCCCATTGAATATTTCTGGTGATACCTCAAAAAAAGGCTTATAAAGTATAAAACCCCTTCTAAGGGAATGAAGAAGCTTTAGAATAGGATTAAGATAAAGTGGGAGAAGGGAGAAGTGTCAGGGATTGATTGAAGGCATGCCTAGGAGGATCAAAGCAGTCCTTAAAGCAAAGGGGGGCTATACCAAGTACTAATTATACCCTAATATCCATAAATACATAAAGCATTCCAATAAAGTCTCTGTTTTCAAATGGCCATATCTCTACAGCCACTGAACCAAATCACATGATATAAGGGCCAAATTGTAGCCAAGAGTAGGTACTATATTTGGTCTCCCCAAAGCGAAATGAAAATTTATAGGTGCTTGCAAGGTGCTTCATGCTTTGTATTTATGTCAAATATTGGAATGCTTTTTGAAGTCACTGTATATCATACATTGTCAAAACTTTGAACATGGAAAGGGTTTTTGGAATCACTATAGGAATATCCAATATAGGGTATCACCAGACAATTGTCATTACCTTATAATGAACCTTTATCATGACAGCACTTTCTCCCCCTATAGACAAATGTATAGCTTGCTGCCATGTGATAGCAATGGTCCAGCTGTTGCAGTGCATGATTCTAATGGCACAATCCAAGTGTGTGATCATATCTGTTGAGTAAGGTACCACTTGACTGGCTGAAGATGCAACCATCACATGCACATGGGTTTTGCTCAGAAATATTGAGTATATGATGTGATAAGACTTACTGCATTGTAGTTGCCCCCCCAATACCTCAATAATGTAACAAGTCAGTGAAACAACATATATGAAGATATATGATGTGACAGCACAATAGTATGTGCATTGTAAAGTGAATCTTTGTGATCTGAGTGTGTGTGTGTATGATGTTACATTTACATATTTATTCTGCCATGCTTTTTTACCCCACCTCACCACACACTTTTCTTTCCCACCATGTTTTATTGGCTGCCATGCTGTGCACTTTCATTCTTGCTATGTTTTTGACCTCTTGCATACTTTTATTCCCACTATGTTTGTAGTATGATCTTAGTTTATCACTTATAGACCTCCTAAGTCCCTATGTACATGACAGTAATGATTTGTATTGTATCTGTACTCTCAAACAAACTGAGCTACTGGAGGAAAATAGTGGATATTTATCAGGGTAGGAACATGAAAGAGCCTTTTTCACAATCAACCCCACCCTATCTATATTTTGGAATGTGTTCCTCAATGGGGTGTATGACTTGGAGCTGTAGTTAGAGTTAGTTTCTTCTCAATTAGATGTCAGTCAACTATGGTTGTCAAAGTCATCTAAATGGAATAATTTGTGGTCCTTGTATTTGTCATTGTAGAAATAACTGCATTGGAATAGAGAGGCATTGGCTATGAGTAGAGCATGTGCCTGGGAAGCTGCTCAGCTGAACAGATCCACATAGTCATCTGGGGAAGTCCTGGAGACATGTAGGGAGTGTATGGATCTCCTACTAAGCAAATATTGATACTGGCTACTGCCTCTGCATCATGGAGGCAGTTTTACTTCTGTTCCTTTACATCAAATGCACAAATATGGTCCTTGAGAGCATGAAATGGGGTGTGAGACAAGGACACCTGATGATGAGTGAAACAATGAGGATTGTTGTAGCCAGTGACACTTGGGAAATCACAGCCTACCTTGACCTGAGAACAATATCAACTTCCAGCAATCTCAAAGCACTTCAGGTTTGCTCAACCTTCTCCTTCACTAAGCCATCCACAACACCCACCTTTGCCATTGGCTTGATGGGCTGTTGTGCAGAAACAATGATATCTTTATTTCTTGGGTGTGCCTGGATAGTGATGGCTTTGCCTGAGAACACCCATGATGAAGGGATTCATGGATCCAACACTTTCCATACCATCTGAGATGCTGGCAGTAGAGCCCTGTGTTGGAATATTTTGAGCAAACAGTAAGGCTGTGTACAGCAACCAGACCTGACCAGGTTTTTTCCTAAGCCCAGGTTTTTTGCTGTGGCTGAGCTGAGATGCTGACTGGGCATTACTGAGGTGCTGCTTGCAATTTTAGAAGGACATACTCACTCATTACTGCTATTAATTTATTATTTTTGATAATTTCAAATTAATAGCAGGTGTCAAAGCTACAGCTTGGGCTAAGTGAAGAATTGATGGAGTAATATCCCTAAGCTGACTTCTTGGCTGATTTCAAATGCAGACAAGTCTCTAACTGAACCCATTTGCCTACAGGTATCCTATTGCCTGGGGCATGGTGACTCAAAGTGCCAGACATTCCTACTTGCCCTTATATCTACCCTCTGAGCTTTATTTAACTACCTAGATCATCCTTTTAGCTATCTACAGGCAAAGTGGCAGCAGAGATTGAGTGTTGACATTGCCACAGGATGGTGACTCAAATCAAAATGGCACTGCTCAGTGGCTGTGATGAGTTGAAGCACACTCACTTATGTTGGTATGGCACCACCAAAGTAGGACTTTGATA
>JBBPJY010000573.1:0-15704 GCA_038088975.1 Xerocomus cyaneibrunnescens
ACAATGCACATTGTTTGTCTGGTGTGTGATGTTCTCCATTCACACCTTACACGCCTCCATGCGCTCAATCATCAGTGCTAGTCTGGCGCGCATGACCGCCTGAGAGTGCAGGGGCTTCTTGAACGCGATGCGCTGATTCGTCCACCCGAGTGAAGCATCAGCACCTGACAGCTTGACATAAAAGGCGGACGGCTTACTTGAAGCATTCCTCCACGATCACCCGCTGTGCGCCAAGGCTGGTAGCGGCCACCATCCACTGATCGTGATTAAAGTTACTAAGGATGACGTACAACCCCTGTGCGACTATTCCAAGGATATGTGACGCGGGGACGCGTGCACTGTCAAGGGTCACATATGCCGTTCCGGCTGTTCGAATAAGACGTTTTGACGGGCTTTGTGGACACGTTATCCGAGCGGGGAATGAGGAGGACCAGAGGACCTTGCTGCAGGCATGCCGTCGGACTACAACACAAAGAACGGTGCGCACGTCGGTGTGACATAGGGTAGTAAAGCGGTCCGCAAACGTTATCCACCCGTTTTCTCCAAATATTAGTGTTCGGCGAAACTGAGATCGAACTTTTTAGTGCCCGTACCACCCAGTCACCGCCGTCTCCGTCTGCACACCGGCGACGTCACTTCCCGCAAACGCTTCCGTGATAGCAAGCGCAATGAACTTCTTTCCTCCGAGGATCTCGGGCACATACTGTATCGAGCCTGAATTTCTGGTGACCCGAAATTGAGGATGGGGAGAAGGGCGATGACGCCACCGTTGAGTAATCCGTCCACAAAACCACATGTCCTGAAACGGGCCATTTCAAGGTTGAGGATGAGCTGTATCAGAGACTGTGATGAGCAATGTACGGAAGCAGTCGAGCAAACAAGACGATGGGCACCTCATAAAAGTGGTCGTACTCTTCCGGCGTGACGACACCGCACATGAGCACCCGTCCTTAGAGATGCTTCCCTGGCTCGATGCGCACCGCTAAAAAGTTCATCGCGCTACCCACCGTGCCATTCACGTCGGCACACTTGCGTCGACTGCCCCGACACGAAGACCACGACGCACCTCAGCTTGTCCACGAGCCCCTGCGAGATCCGCTTCCAGTTCTCCTCGCACTGCATCGCCTCAGGGTACCCCCTATGAAGAATGTTCGGATCGCCTTGTGGAACCCCCTGTGGCCCTCACTATAGTCTGTGCTGTGGAACCCGGATGAGAGCCACGTCGGCGCGGCGTACGGGACACGCGAGAAGACACCTGGCGTGGGTGGGCAGATCTATTCGGTCTGCCAGGCGACGGTACCGGTTTGGAGGTGCGCATATTGTGGGCGGAGGAGGACTTCGTGGCGGTGGAGACCGAAGAAGGCGGCGGTCGCGTCTTTGCCAGCTGGGTGTGCGGTGGTTGTCAGGATGCACTGAGCGGTGATGCCAAGATGGCAGGACGTACCAACGCTGGACGCGTAGAGGACGTTGGCTCTACCTGGGTGCATGTCTGCGAAGCGGGTGAGGTCGTAGACCTTGGTATCGATGACAATCCACTGGAAACCAGCAATCAAGGAGTGCAAGCGGTGTGTCGGAGGGAAGGACTTGCCAGGTTGCCTTGCTTGTTGTGCTGTGTTCCAATGGGAGGTCAGTACGGTTAGTATCAGAGACGAGGCACGTCTACCTGTGCGACTTGGTTGAGGGTGAACTCTTTGGATGACATGGCGAGTGTGTGGGACCGGAACTCGGCTTGATCCACGCGAGGAAATACACCCGAAGATCACTACCAGCCCAACCCGGAAGTCAGTGCTGTTCGTTAGAATATCTCCTCCCTTCCTCTTTTTCAAGCTGAACGAATATCGCCCGATACACTAGTTCTGCCCATGACTCGCTTCTTTCACTCCGAATGCTGAACTAGGTGCCCTCACTCCTCGTGCATCGACATGGCATCTGACAAAAATTGCACCGACTTCGGGAATGCAAACAGCTGGAGGATCACCACCGGTGCGCCAAATTGGTTCAGCCATGTCCCAATGAACAGTTGTCTGTACGTGTCAGCACCTGGAAGCCCGCGTCCAACATCCCATCTGCGAACATAAGTCGCACCTCTGCGGCACGACGCACCGCATAGAATACTGCATCATCGCCCTAAGTTCCTTTTGTTGTCAACACCCAAGACCGAGGATCATCACGCAGCGTAGAGCGGCTCAGCAGTTCATGTGAGTGCTCTTTCCGTCTGTCACTTCGGTCCCTTGCCCCCATCGAGTCCTCGCTCGCGTGATCTGTTTCGCGCCGTGCACATAGTTAATTACACACCCAATGTAGAGATTTCAGTTGGCAAGAACTGAAACATGATCTCATTCAAACAACGTTCGGCTTGACTAATGGTGTTAATACGACAGTTGTAAGTGCCTGAATACGAGTCCGTGACTTCTACAGGCTATTGCGGTGCAAGTCTACTGACGCATTTGCGCGAGTCCTACCATCCTCACCTCCCTGCATGCTTTTTGGCTGGTTGCGTTGCGTCAATCAGCCAGTCATGTTCCTAAATTCCATTGTTCACTGCGTCCTAGCGACATTCCGAGTCTCATATATACAACTTGAGCGAGCACGACCACGGATGCCCTCACTAATCTTTCGTCAAGGACTCCAGATGTATCAGGTAGGCATACCTTGTTTTGGTCAAGGAAGAGGGCATGACGAATTGTTAACGAGATACTGCAATGGTCAGAGAAGATTTGCCTGTTGGATTACCCATGAATTGTTCGTTGATCACGGTCGTCATGACCTAGACGACCCGCGTTGACCACTATTTTGCAGTCCAAGAAACTCAATTTGGATTCAACATACACTGGTGCATGTGGCACAAAGACAAAGAAAACCATGCTGTGAAAGTGCTATCCTGCTAGAAGTACTACGTACTGTGCCGTCTCCTGGGGTAAAAACAACAGGTCGCGTTCACCTACTCTGATTGAGCTGTTCCCCCTTGTCTCAGGACCTCCACCACGTCCTCGTTCTGCTCAGCATCTGCGAACTGCATTACCGCCCCGGACGACAAGCCAAATCCTGTGTCAATTCCGCTCCCACGTCTACCTTGACCACCCTGCGCGTACAGCTCCCGAATGCTCAGGATAAATCGAGGCGCTACAATACACATGGGAAGATAGTCAAGAGTGAGTGTCAGTATCATCTGCCACCCGCTCGTTGGAAGCATTTGGAAGTAATAAAGTACACTGAGCAGTCGAGAAAGAAAGAAGCTGCAATGAAATGTTGTCGTTAATTTGACTTGTACTTGGTTCAAGTGCGAGCTTAATGGTAGCAGAGCTTAAGGGTACGGAAGGAAAGGACATACGCGATGAAGTAGAGAACACCCTGCTCAACAAGCAACCTCATGTACTGATTCGGTTGCCACTGCCTTGTCGCACGGTACATCCTAAGCGACTGCCTCATGAACTGGATGATCACAAGGATGCACATCGCTGCACCATGTGTCACTTGCAAAATTAAGGACACTTCCACCCAAATTGGTGGTATATTTTCCATACTGACACAAAAGGAGAGGTTGGGAATCTGTATGATGAACGCTGTGCGACAGTCATCAAGTCGAGTGGCAGACAATAGCTGGTTAGTCTAGTGTGCACAATTTATTTAGCCGGCATGTACATACTTGACAGGTTCCCCGGAATGCTCATAATGGCGCAAGAAAGGACGGAAGAAATGATCTCCATTATGAAGGATATAAGGAGAATAACGAGTATTGGCCTCGATCGATTATACATTGCCCACACACGGAGGATCATCACAACTGCAGCCCCGTCAACTCACTTTTCTGAAGGTATATTAGACGATAACTCACAATCAGATGCACCAATAAAAGGTACAAATGCCCATGCTGTGATGAAATACATAATTCCACCTTGGAATCATGAATAGACTAGGCAAGAAAAGTATTGTGTGTGTGCACTCACAACTATTTAAAATGTATCAGTTATGATGCTCCGAGTGAGATTGAGGGTGAAGGGAATACATACATCTACGGGTAAAAAAACTCAGTGTACTTTGCCATTTTCCATGTCAGAAGAAAAATACCTTTACGTCAGTGTTGCTGGCAGGTAGAAAGCCAGACACTTTGGACGGTGTTATAGAGTTTCAGTCAATGTTCCACTTGAAAGCCGGACATACCGAAGCTCGGAATGCTAATCAACCAGTTGGAGTTAGCATCCGGTATATGCCACACAATAACCATGGACTCACATACCACAATAGATGCCGACATAACGGATCTGTGACAGTGCTTAGCTTGCTGTGGGGCATGACGACTGTGCTACGAAGCTCAGCACATACGATAATGAACATGAATGACACCCAGGTCCAGGGTTTGCCCTGTAGTCCTATCAGGAACATGTTTGGTTGACAAACAATTGTCTACTGACCCAGACATATTCTATCTATGTCGAATCATTAGCCAGGGAAACCAGATACATAATGGTTGATATTGTGTGGCACTACCTCTTTTGAAAGTGCAAGGACTGGAAAAGCTGGAGTTGTTACTTCGCGTTATACCAGGATTTATAGCTCACCATGATCATATACGAGCGCGGTAATAATTATGACTATGAGAAAATTAATACATCACCCCCCGCTGGTGAGAATGGGCATACGAGACGCATAGTCATTCTGCTCAGCACTTAACAGCACGGACTGTGGTATGGAAGACATGGTCCTGATTAATGTGGTGTAAAGGAAAATTCCAAGTGTAGGGACCTGAGAGAGATGGGCTCGCCTTTCACATTAGCATCAGCATATTTATAAGAAAAGGGGAACCCAACCCGTATTTTGTCATATATCGAACTCCATCTTGGTCATATCATTATAGGCGCTGAGTTGAAGTGCGATCAGATCGCACCACATCTCGGCCGTTGCTATATGTCACGAGCTTAGCCCATGATACTCTCTTGTGAGGATACGAGCGTGGGAATAGTTTTGTGTTGAGTGGGTGGCTGGCGCATCAGCAAAACACCTATTTTGGCATAGTCGTCACAGCCACCACAGCCGCGCCACATCGCGCCACAGAGACGAGACGCGTCTACCTGTGCGACCTGGTCGAGGTTGGACGACATGGCGAGTGTGTAAGATCAGAACTCGGCTTGATCCACGCGAGAGAAACATGTGAAATACGCCCGAGGATCGCTACCAGCCCAACCCGGAAATCAGTGCTGTTTGTCATAATAAGTACTTTTCACGTCTGCCTCCTTCCTCTTTTTCAAGCTGAACGAATATCGCCCGACACGCTAGTTCCACCCATGATTCACTCCGAATACTGAACTGGGTGCCCTCACTCCTCGTACATCGACACGGCATCCGACAAAAATCGCACCTATCTCGGGAATGCAAACAGCTGCGGGATCACCACCGGTGCGCCAAATTGGTTCAACCACGTCCCAGTGAACAGTCGTCTGTACGCGTCAGCGCCTGGAAGTCCGCGTCCAACATCCCATCCGCGACTAGCTGCAAACACAACTCGCACGTCTGCAGCACGACGCCCGCATGCAATACTGCATCGTCGCCCTACGTTCCTTTTACTGTCAACACCCAAGGCCGAGGATCACCGCGCAGCGTAGAGCGGCTCAGCAGTTCATGTGAGTGCTCTTCCCTGCCCGTTACTTCGGTCCCTTGCCATATGCATAGTTCGACCACCCTCGATGATTTGTGCAACTGCCGACGAAGCACTAGTACCTAGAATGTTGGACTACATGCCCCTATCGAGTCTTCGCTCGGGTGATCTGTTTCGCGCCGTGCACATAGTTAATTACACACCCGATGTGGAGAGTTCAGTTGGCAAGAACTGAAACATGATCTCATTCAAACAATGTTCGGCTTGACTAATACGACAGTTGTACGTGCCTGCATACGAGTCCGTGACTTCTACCTATTGCGGTGCAAGTCTACTGACGCATTTGCATGAGTCCTACCGTCCTCACGCTTTTTGGCTGGTTGCGTTGCGTCAATCAGCCAGTCATGTTCCTAAATACCATTGTTTACTGCATCCTAGCGATGCTCCCAGTCTCACATATTCAACTTGAGCGAGCGCGACCATAGATGTCCTCACTGATCTTTCGTCAAAGACTGCAGAGGTATCAAGTGAGATTACTTTGTTTTGGTCAAGGAAGAGTACATGACGACTTGTTAACGAGACACCACAATGCTCAGAGAAGACTTGCCTGTTGGATTACCCATGAATTGTTCGTCGCTCACGTTTGTCATGACCTAGACATCCCGCATTAACCACTGTTTTGGAGTCCAAGAAAATCAATAATGATTCGGATTCAACATACACTCGTACATGTGGCACCAAGACCAAGAAAACCATACTGCTAGAAGTACTGCATACTGTGCTGTTTCCTGGGGTAAAAACAACAGGTCGCGTACACCTACTCTAACTAAGCCATCCCCCCTGCCTCTGGATCCCTTCCATGTCCTCGTTCTGCTCAGCATCTGCGAACTGCATTACCGTCCCGGACGACAAGCCAAATCCTGTGTCAATCCCGCTCCCACACCTACCTTGAACGTCCTGCGCGTACAGCTCCCGAATGCTCAGGACAAATCGAGGCGCTACAATATACAAGGGAAGATATTCCAGAACAAGCATCAGTATCATCTGCCATCCGCTCGTTGGAAGCATTTGGAAGTAATAAAGTACATTGATCAGCTGATAAAGAAAAAAGCTGTAATGAAACGTCGTTAATTTGACTTGTAATTGTTTCGAGTGCGAGCCAGAGCTTAATGGTACGGAACGAAAGGACATACACAATGAAGTAGAGAACACCCTGCTTGACAAGCAAACTCATGTACCGATTTGGCTGCCACTGCTTTGTTGCATGGTACATCTGAAGCGAGTCCTTGATGAACTGGATGATCACGAGGATGCACATCACTGCACCATGTGCCGCTTGTAAAATTAAAGGCACATCTACCCAGATTGATGATATATTTATCAAATTGATGCAAAAGGAGTTGGGAATCTGTATGACGAACACTGGAACAGTCATCAAGTCGAGTGGTGGTCAATAGCTGATTAGTCCAGTGTGCACAATAGCATGTACATACATGGCATGTTCCCCGGAATGCTGATAATGGCGTAAGAAAGGATGATGGAAATGATCTCCATCATGAAGGATGTAAGGAGAATAACGAGTATTGGCCTCGATCGATTATACATTGCCCACACACGGAGGATCATCATCACTGAGACCAAATCAACTCACTTCCCTGAAGGTATATTAGACGATAACTCACAATCAGATGCACCAATAAAAGGTACAAATGCCCATTTTTGGATGAGATACATAATTCCACCTTGGAATCATGAATAGACTAGGCAAGAAAAGTATTGTGTGTGTGCACTCACAACTATTTAAAATGTATCAGTTATGATGCTCCGAGTGAGATTGAGGGTGAAGGGAATACATACATCTACGGGTAAAAAAACTCAGTGTACTTTGCCATTTTCCACGCCAGAAAAAAAATACCTTTACGTCAGTGTTGCTGGCAGGTAGAAAGCCAGACACTTTGAACAGTGTTATAGAGTTTCAGTCAATGTTCCACTTGAAAGCCGGACATACTGAAGTTCGGAATGCTAATCAACCAGTTGGAGTTAGCAGCTGGTATATGCCACACAATCACCATAGACTCACGAACTACCATAGATGCCGACATAACGGTCCTATAACAGTGCTTAGCTTGCTATGGGGCATAACGACTGCACTACGAAGCTCAATACATACGATAATGAACATGAATGACACCCAGGTCCAGGGTTTGCCCTGTAGTCCTATCAGGAACACGTTTGGTTGACAAATGATTGTCTACTGACCCAGACATATTCTATCTACATGAGTTATCAGTCAGGCAGACTCAATACATAATGTTAGAGATTATATGGGATTATACCTCTTTTGTGAATGTGAGGACTGACAACAAAGAAGTTGGTGCTCCATATCAGAACAGAATAAATTGCTCACTGTGATCATATATGAGCGCGGTAATCATTGCAACTATGATAAATTGAGACATGACCTCCCAATGGTGAAAATGGGCATACAAGACGCATAGTCATTCTGCTCAGCACCTATCAGCACGGACTGTGGTATGGAAGACATGGTCCTGATCAATGTGGTGTAAAGGAAAATTCCAAGTGTATGGACCTGAGAAAGATGGGCTCGCCTTTCACATTAGCATCAGCATATTTATAAGAGAAGGGGAATACAACCCGTATTTTGTCATATGTCGAACTGCATCCCGATCATATCATTATCGGAAGTGCGATCAGATCACACCACATCCCGGCCATTGCTATGTGTCACGAGCTTAGTTCATGATACTCAATGCCTGGTGTGGGTAAATGTAGCTCGAGCATGTACTAGCGATTTCCGACCTGTGAAACCTGGTTAGCAAGCTAGGCAGAGAGATATTCGAAACGAGCTGGGGATGCGCGAGTCACGCTACTGTTCATAGGAGTAGCAATCGGAGCGAGGGGGTAGGATTCATCGATCATCGGCAGTGTTTCGAAGTTGTTGATTCAACGGCAACCTCGTTAGTGAGGCGGAAGCAAACAGAGGAAATAGTGAGAAGCTTCAAAGTTGATCACAGAACCGAATCATCCCGTAATGATGGAAGATGCAGGAAACAAGTCGCAACAATGGAAGCGAGGTATGCCAACTCCTTCGTTGTCTAAAGGTGACGTGTTACAGATAGGTCGCAGCGGGACATCGAATATGGATCGTGACTGCTCGGCATCCTGGTGTAGCCTTTGCTTGTCTCGCGGTATCCAATTGTCAAGGTCGGCTCGACCGTAGCTGGTGCTGTGATAATAATTGGATCCAGAAATCAAAACTATTTAACACGGACGGAAGGTCATAATAGTGAATAGCTTGGATAAGTAGGTTAGCTAACGAAGCCTCGAGAGCAAGTACGAGATTCTCGACCATTTTGACACATTTGCATTAAATAAACGACACCTTAGAGCTGAAACCACAGGTTTGATGGAGGGATGAAGGAAGTGCAGGCGTTGAAGAATCCAAACTACTAGGTGGGTAACATGGCGGATAAAGAGAACAACGCATATCTTGGGGGTCAAACTGCCCATAGCAGGTCACAATCACCCCACCTTACCAACGAGACGCGTAGAGGCTGTGGCCATGCTTGCCATACAGATGCTCGGGCAGGAGTGACAGATTCGGGAAGAGAGTGATTCACTCACAGCGGGGCTGCACTTCGCGGTGTGGCTGTGTTGTCAATGACATGTTGCTGTGAGAGGGAGTTGAACACAGCCAGTGGCATCGGCGGAGCAGGACCCCTGCGTTCAATTCTGATGATCAGCCAAGGTTAGTTGGCGCAGAAGAGGCGGTGTCATCCCGCGGGCACACCACAGCATTGTCTCCCACCGGGGACAAGATCATGAGTCGCTAAGGACGAGGATGACCACAGCCAGTAGCACGCACTGCGGTCGGGCATGCGTGGTCGACGACGCAGTGACTGCTCTGCGTAGTGTCGGCAGGCACCGCAGTCACTGCGGGCAACGCCGCGACTGCGATGTCTGTTTTTCCTTGTTTTGGCAGCCGGCAACTTAGTTCAAACTCCGCTGATCAGCCTTCCTTCAAATCTCCCTTCCATCTCGTCCGCTCTGTCCAATCTCACCAATAATCTCCAATGGAAGACGAAGTAGCTGCCCTCGTGAGTTGTCTCGTCGATTTTCACGACGTCCTCGTTCCTCATCGCGCCTCAGGTCATCGACAATGGTTCCGGCATGTGCAAGGCTGGCTGTGAGTGCTTTTCTCATCTTTTACCCAAACGACTGCTGATCTACTCGTCTAGTCGCTGGTAATTGGTTTACTTTCACCATACTCTATTCCACATCTCACAAGCTCGTTCGCAGGTGACGATGCCCCCCGTGCCGTGTTCCCGTACGTGGTCTAGGGTTTTGGATTGGTAATATTTAATCGCAAATCGACAGCTCGATCGTCGGTCGTCCCCGTCACCAAGGTGTGATGGTTGGTATGGGGCAGAAAGACTCTTATGTCGGGTATGTTCTTTCCCCTAACTTGTCAACCCGGCTGCCCATCTGCGTTTTCCAGTGACGAGGCCCAGTCGAAGCGTGGTATCCTCACTTTGAAGTACCCGATTGAACACGGTATCGTAACGAACTGGGACGACATGGAAAAGATTTGGCACCACACTTTTTACAATGAACTCCGTGTCGCCCCAGAAGAACACCCGGTTCTTCTCACAGAGGCTCCCCTGAACCCTAAGGCTAATCGCGAAAAGATGACTCAGATCATGTTCGAGACATTCAACGCCCCTGCGTTCTATGTCGCCATCCAAGCTGTCTTGTCGCTGTATGCCTCCGGTCGTACAACTGGTATTGTCATGGACTCGGGTGATGGTGTCACCCATACTGTCCCTATCTACGAGGGTTTTGCTCTTCCTCATGCCATTCTCCGTCTTGACCTTGCTGGCCGTGACTTGACGGATTACTTGATCAAAAACTTGATTGAGCGTGGCTATTCCTTCACGACGACTGCGGAACGTGAAATCGTTCGTGATATCAAGGAGAAGCTGTGCTACGTTGCCCTGGACTTCGAGCAAGAACTCCAGACGGCCGCTCAATCCTCTGCTCTCGAGAAGAGCTACGAGCTTCCTGATGGTCAAGTTATCACCATTGGCAATGAACGGTCAATACCCTGTCTTGTAAATGTCAATCTTGTCACTGAATGTCTGTCGTCCAGATTCCGTGCACCTGAGGCTCTCTTCCAACCCGCCTTCCTTGGTCTTGAGGCCGCTGGTATTCACGAGACCACGTAAGTTTCTGATTACTGATTGTAATACCTGCTTGCTTGACCGCACTGGTTTAGGTACAACTCGATCTTTAAGTGTGATCTCGATATTCGTCGTGATCTGTACGGCAACGTCGTTCTTTCTGGTGGTACTACCATGTTCCCTGGTATTGCGGACCGAATGCAAAAGGAATTGACGTCACTCTCACCCTCGAGCATGAAGGCACGTTCTCCAGAGTGTTTGATCATCTATTGTCTCATTCCCTTTTGCAGGTCAAGATCGTCGCACCGCCTGAACGAAAATACTCGGTCTGGATTGGTGGCTCTATTCTTGCTTCCCTCAGCACTTTCCAGAACTTGTGGTGCTCCAAGCAGGAATACGACGAGTCTGGTCCTGGTATCGTTCACCGCAGTACGTGTCTTTTATTATCACCGTACATCTCTCATTGACCCATTTATTCTTCAGAGTGCTTCTAGACCCGGACGGTTTGAGTAGGCAAATGGAAACCTGTCATAGTAATAGAATGCCATTACTTCTTTTTTTTTCTGCTTGCCCTTCTGCACATTGCTACAGTGATAGTTTTTTCTGACTAATGCGTTCGAATATACTCTTTCCGCATGATTACCCAAGCAATGAATTGCGCCGAATGGAGAGCACACTTACCAGATCGGTGCAGTAAATCACTGCGAGTAATTGCTAACCCGCTCTAGCACATGTAGTCAAGGGGAGCAAGCAGATCGGATGATGATCGATCCCGCTGACGAACTGAACAGTCACCGGTGTCCAGTGAATATAACACAGGTATGGCTCGCCAGGGTACGGGCACGTTGAACTTGTCCTCCTTCGATTTGCTTATTTAGCCCTAGTCTGGTCACCAGACTAATTTAACCCAATGACGTTAACGTTGTGCAGATGACAAGGGTCCGGGCCGGGTCACCACAGCCTCGCTCGCGTTCTCCCAGAGCGGCGGCGATTCTCAGTCGACTTGGAACCACCGACGGACGACTTGCTACCGCTGTTCCCCCAACGCGTGCCGAGTGCCTGCAAGCGTGGAATAGGCGGCCCCAGCATCATAGGTAGATAGGTCGTGGTGCGCAAAGTGGGTGCTTGCCTGTGCCCGGCATCAGACTGATTCCTGGAGACCGTATATCATCCCGCCTGCTCGCCGCCCGTTTCCTCGTGGAGGATGACCCAAAAATCCGATGACCGATGATGCGTGAGAACACGATTAGATCTCTTTTCCGAGTTTGAGACACCACGATGATGGTCAAGTCGACATCGCAGTCCAAGGGCTATTCATTGCACCCTCTGATGATTGCTTTCCAGGTTCTTATTGAATGATATCTCACTGTGTCGTAAGCAGAGCGCGGGCAAAAAGACCCGGCGTAACTTGCAGTGCCATGACAGAGTTGTTGATCTCTCATCGAAATCTGCGAGCAGGGACTATGGGAGATACCGCACGGGGCATTTCTGGTGTCTCGGTGGTTTTGATAGCCGTAAACACACCAATTGTGGACGCCTGCCACAAAACCCGTCTCCGTTAGAATAGATCGCGGCGTTCTTGTGTATTGGCATGGTCTGCAGGACACACATCGTGCAGACTCTCGAGACATCTTCCTTTTTTTTGGAATTAATTTATGTCCTGGCGAGGTGGATAACCCCGTGTAGGACAAAACTACGCTTGGTACAAATGGAACCAGTGCCCCATCTACATCCCTGGACTCTCAGATGGCCTGAGGAGCAAGCCATCACCTTCGGTTCGCATCCACCTACCAACGCGCATGAAGCCGACACTCGAGTCTAGCACCTCGCTCGATATTCGAAATCGATGCTAAATAGTGAAACGTTCATCAAGTAGTCTATCTCAGGTTTTTCTGCTCGACGAACGCAATTTAAAACTCGAGACCAAAAAGTGTGCCTAGCCAGGCAATTGCACAGGGGTTAACTTTTTCACAAGAGGGAGGCGTGGCATAGTTTGAGCACGGGTGTAGGGATGGGGGAGGGGACAGAGGAGTATGGGGACGACCTCAACCCCAAGGGTCTGCCGGGAGACGCATTCCTGCAACGACAGGAGCGTCACATTTTGCTTGATCACCAGATCGGAGCTGGTGAGTGTTTACTGCCAGTACGAGTTTGCTTTTGTTCTTCCTGTGCGAGGACGGTTGGTAACCTGACTTGATGGATATAGGCAGACAGGGGAGAGTTACTACGTCAAGCTGCTGCAAAGTCTGGACTGGATCTAGTGACCGGGGGCTGCGTAGGGGCATGTGGGAATCATCCCGTGACGACGGAATCAGTCACTCCTCCAATGCACGATATGAATATGAAGATGGCCGTGTTGCACGCAAGATCAGAACGGCCGTCTTCTGATCTCGCTGGTCGATGTAAATATACACAAACACCCACTCGATCACCGCAGTTTGGCCGATGGCGGGAAATGAATAATTTATTAGCCACTCCCACGCGCACCGCCAATCAACTATCCGTACCCCAAATGCTTACCCTGGGTCAATGCATCTCCACCAGGCAGCCCCGTGGCCCAGCCTCTTTCCGTCCTCCACCCGCGCAATGTAATTTGAACGCCCCCCTTAGCCACTTGTTGGAATAGCAAGCGCACGCGCAGCCACCGCGGCCGGCGGAATTGACCACTGGTGCGTGCACAGCCCGATGCGCGACATCGCTCGCAGGTACACGACCGTAGGGACATTCTATTCAATCATGTCGCATCCCTTTGATCACCCTTTTGTTCCTGTGTTTCACGTATGAACCTAGCTCACAACCCTTATTCCCCTTGTACCTCACGGTAGCGTCCTACCGTATATAAGATGTACCGTTCGTACTCGAACACCTCAGTCCGTTGCATACCGCGCACGACTGAGGTGAGTTACTAACATTCATATGACCTACTAGAAGCTTACTCGTACATAGTTAGTTCTCTCTAGGTGAATATATAGTCCATTGCATACCGCGCACGACTGAGTTAGTTCTCTCTAGTCGTGTGCCCCTCTCCGATCCAGTGCATATTTCCATCACACTTATCGCCCCAACTTACCTGTTGATCATCATGTTTCAGATTACCCTTTGCAGAATCAGTTCTCACCACTTCTGCAGTTCTCCTCGGAGATGTAATGTGGCCCAGATCAGATTGCATCAATCATCAACCGAAGTGAGTTCTATGACATTGGTGGCAGGGTGCCACTGATTTTCGTTAACTGTAACTTTTTAGTCACCGGACCATTATCTCCATGCTTTACGAGTTGGTTGAATCACTCAATGGAGGTGCCCTATGATGAGCAGGTCCATCAATCCTTGGTTTGGTTAGAATACTAATAAACTGGAACTAGACATGCTGACAGGGATGGGTGGCCAAGGTATACTGTACTGTCAGTTTGAGGTGCAGGCATGGAAGACACGCCAATCATCAATTGGTGCCATTGTTCAGATGATCCCAAGAAAACCACTTTTTGGCAGAGTATGTTGTGTACATAGCAACATTGTTCTCTGCATGCCTACAAAAATGCTCTGCACTGCCTTCTGTGACCTTCCATCCTACATCTCATGATTGTCAAATGGGACAATTGTACATAATTTCCTTGTTCTCAAAGCAAATAGCTCCAAGGTGTGAAGTAGAAGGTTATAACTCCTGTGTGACTCTGCACTGAACCACTTGCAATCTCCCCTCCCCTTCCTATTTCTGCTTTCTCACAATCAACTGTTGAAACTAGGAGGAATGCCCATTGAACACTTACATTGTAGAGGTGTTGTGGTGGGTTGCTAGTGCATGTATGTGTTCTGGTTCAAGAGTAATATTCAAACTCAGCACTTGAGTTTGGATTATATACTACATATGCCCATGTAATCTAATCATTATAGAGCTCAAGGCACTACCATAGTGTGCACTTTCAACATCAACCAGACCCAGCTGTTTATCTTCTACCCCTCATGTCCTCTGATTTGCAGTCCTTTCTGGAGTACTTCCAGTTGGGTGACTATTTGTCAGGTGGGATGACCCATGTCTCTGGTCAATCATTCATTCATAGTTTAAAACCAATCCAGCTATAGCAATCAGTGCTGTCACATATGATTATGGTGGGTGCTAGACTTGTCTATCCTTCCATCTCAGATTAAAATGGTGATTTCAATCCTATCAATGTAGTCCCCACCTTTTCAAGAGAGGTATTTTGTTTTGCTCTCCATGGCTTATTACTCATTGGACAACAACATTTACAAGGTAGACTATGTTTGGGTAAGGAAGTGACAACCTCCATACAAGTATCATGTCTTTATCATTTTATAGTGCAGACCTTGGTCCAGGGTCTCCATATTGTTTGTGTTGGTCTGTATAATAGCTTGGAAACAATTTGTTTGTAATCTGAATTGCCAATTCTATAGGTCCACTATATTGGTCTCTCATGGGTTAAGTAAGCCTTTGGTTGCTGCAGATCAAATTGCACAGCTAAGGATAAATATGTGCTCAAGTCTTATATACATTTGTATGTTTTAAGTCAGTTGATCTGGAGGGTGATAAAGCTAATGAGATGTATTTCTAGTCTCCAGCACCTCTATTCTTTATACTGTGAAAGTATGTTTCTCTGCTCTATATTTGTTTATTATTGATGATTGTCTTTCAATAGATGTATGAATTAAGATTCCTGTCATCAGTTGTATTGACAAACAATTTCATAGGTGTAAGCAATACAAACCTATTACCACAATATGACTGAATGCTTTGAAGGCAATGTGATAGATCTGGTAGCTATATGGAAGGGACCAATATTCCTTGCTGCTGCTGATTGTGAGCTACTATGCCATCTAGTTCCATTATTCCTTACCATACCTCAAACCACAGTAATAATGATTCTGCAAGTGTATGCAATGTGGAACCAGTCCAA
>JBBPJY010000575.1:0-12370 GCA_038088975.1 Xerocomus cyaneibrunnescens
GGCCCCCAACTCGTATCTTGATGATATACGTATCATGTTTACTGCCGCCGAGTCTCTGGAACCAAACTCAGAGGCTGCTGGTCTCTCTTATCTGGTTCAGAGCCAGCTCAGTGCTGAAATGCGCCACAAGACTCGTTTCACTATTCACCGAATCCTCTCTGCAGCCGTTCCCATTACCTTTGCCATCTCCAAGTTCAGTGACAGGGTCCATGGGACCACTTTCACGCTGGGCCTTCTGGATTTGATTCTAGCGATCCTAGCACTCATGTTAATTTTACCATCTGAATCATTATGCCTGAACTAACCAGATGACACTTTAGATTGTATGTATGTTCCTGGTATGAATCGGATCCACCCCCATCCTTGCAATGGCTGCTCGACACCGACTGGCTTTATCTGCTTGATATGAGTAAGCAGGGGGCCAGTAAGTTAACACTTCCCTGTTTTTTGATCGGTCGGATTGCTGATTCCAATGCAGTGATGGTAATAAAGAATCCTTTGACGACATGGAGCATTCTTGTTGTGGCTTTCTCTGTTCTGCTTTTATCTATTGGAGCTATTCGGAAACTAAGGGATGACCGTCAAACTCTTGCAACTTTTCTTCGCTTGTGTCTTGAAGCTATTTTTCTAAGTATGTCTTCGTAATATCAACACTCTTCATTCTAGTGAATTGTTGCACATTGGCAGGTTACCCCCTTTTGAGTGTGAATGGCATGCTCTCCATTGCTGATAAACACCAAGGAAACGTGCATGCATTTATTGTTCTGGAAATTTTAATACAGCTAGGACATCTGGCCCTATATATATGGTCTGCCCTAGTTGCCCCGGAATCAATGAATGAATCTGAAGAGTTAGAGTGTTTATACCGGGCAGCAATAGCAACTGTTGTGCTGTGTTTCATTACAGTTGGTCTTGACTTGTTCATTAGAATTTCTTTGAAACCATCTTGGTGTAGAGCAAGTGAGTCCATTAATATTGTAGCTTCGGAATTCAATGTCACTTACCTTCCACTGTAGGTTTGTTAGCCTTCATGTCAGGGTACATGGTTTCCTTCATCTTGGTTTTCGCTTATACCGTGAACTACATTTCAAAGAATGGGGGAGATTTCGCTTTGATCTTCGTGCTCATCCTGTCAGCAACTGTCATTACAATGTTGGCATTCCGGTGGTGTAGAGTATTCTATCAGTAGGTTTGCACATCTCGACACTATACACAGAATGCTCCCGCTGTCATTTATTTAAAGTCCGACGCACATACGCGTCCTGCTCATCGTCGACCAGCTCGCTTCTGCCATGTCCGTCGCCCTCACAGACAGCCAAACCCTCCTCGCCTTTAAAGCCGGACGGTCCTTCAGACGCGCGGGGACCAACTTCGTCGACGCCAACCCTACCAAAGGCGCGATCATGCTCTCCAACAGCGACGACGGTCTCCTACACTTCATATGGAAAGACCGCGCGACGGGCAACCTTGGCGACGACCTGATCCTCTTCCCCGGCGATGCGACGTTTGAGAAGGTGGCACAGGCCCCGGGTGGGAGAACGTACGTCCTTCGGTTCGAGAGTTCGGACCAGAGGCACTTTGTGAGTCATCGTGATCACCCTCGCTGCTTGACATATCTTTTGACAAAGACCCAGTTTTGGATGCAGGTGAATGCCGTTTGGGGTGATGTGTGTGATGGCCACGCATGAGTGATCTGACGGGCTTTTGTAGGATGCGTCGTCTCGTCGGGACGACGAGTTCGTACACAATCTCAATAGATTGCTCGCCGATCCGAGTATCATTCCCGTTTGGGACTCGAGGACGGCTGAGTCTCAGGCATCCACGTCGACGCCTGGCGCATCTACCTCGCAGACACCCGCCGCGTCGTATGTTGCGCATTGTCCTTGTCTAGCTCACGTGATCTTATTCCCTTGCTCTGTAGATCTGGCAATGCGACCGCGTCACTGCCCCCAGGGACGACGCCTGAACAGCTCGCCCGTCTTCGAGCACTCATCACCTCCATGGGCGCCGGCGCCGGCCCAAATCCTGGTCGGTGTCTTCATCTTTCTTCTCCGCGCTATCCGTCTCACCACTTTGCCCGATACCAGACGACGACGTCTCCCTCACAGATGTGCTTATACCCTCGAATCTCCTCCCGCTCTTCACATCTCACCCCGCACTCCTGTCCACTCTTTTCCCGCATCTCCCTCCAGAACTGTTACCCTCTGGCAACGCACCGTTGACACCTCAACAAACAGCCCAACTCACCGAAACGCTCCAACGTACGATAAACTCACCTCCGTTCCGCGCGGGAGTGGCGCAGCTCGACAGGGCACTCAGAACAGGCGCGTTGGGTGGGTTTGTCAGGAGCCTTGGGTTACCGGAGAGCGCTGGCACGGGAGTTGGCGCGTTTTTGAGGGCGATTGGGGAGCAGGCAAGAAGGGAAGGACAAGGAGGGAGTGGAAGTGGGCAAGAGGATCGAATGGAAGAGGACTAGATGTCTTTTGCGAATGTCACGCACCGCGGTACCTGTAAGCATACCTGATGGAAATGATCTATTGCATCGGGTAAAACATAAAGATGATGAGGACCATACAAGAGGAAACATGTATGAGGCGAGATAGGATAGGTAGTAGGACGTGACGCGACCACCGTGACAGAGTGGTCCCAGTCCACTGCAGAGCGCAGGGTGTCGCTAGTGACCGCGCTCTGTCAGCCAGCGGAGCACAATGTCCCTGAACATGTCGGGTCAGTGATTACCATTCATGTTGCTCTGGAACTTACAGATTATGCTGGCTTCGCATCGAACACTAATGAAGAAGAGTGAGTGACATTTGAACTCGAGTGTTAAACGGGTGCGCGCACCGAATAACACTAAGGAAACAGGGTTGGGTAAACCTGGAGATCACCAAGGGGAGTTACAGGTACTCACGGAAACAGGGCGGTTCTGAATTTTGTCTAGTTGGCTACGCGCACGTGAGCCGACACAGGTTTTCTAGACAAGGCACTTACAGTTCGCGGATGAGATCTTTTACACTGGCATGACTCGGGAGGTCATTTTTGTTCCCAAGCTGGCATGGTCAAGGTGCGCGACAACGGGAAGAGCCAGTGTCAAGCACGCGGGTACGACACGATTGGAAAGGTACGCACTACGAGTAGTGGGACGCCGGCGAGGCTGGGCTGTGAGAGTAGTTGGTGAAGCTCAAAGCGAACCGTGTGGAACTTGTCTTGCTACAAGTGCTCGCAGTGTCAGCCAATTATAGCTTGGATGTTTCGTTGCTCCAAGATACCCACGTCTGCAGAATCTACGACGAATCTTCACGGACTGTGAGCTCGCCTTTCCGTAACACAGAACAAGGAATGGTTGTGCTCCAGAGACAGAACGGATGAAATATAAGATGAGGGAACGAGAACGTACACGACTGCATCAACACCGTTACAGTACCTCTCCCACATGGAGCGGAATTTTGGTTGACCAGCGACGTCCCAGATCTTGAGTGTCACCGCGCCCTTGCGGACTTTTCGATAGTTGAAGGCGACGGTCGGTACGGTATCCTCTGTCCACTGTCGTTCGTCGTCACGAGATGAGCCCTCTCCGGAAATTGGGAACGACGAGACACGCAACTTGTCCGGACCCGATGACATTCACGAACGAGGTCTTTCCCGATGCCTGCATGCGTTCGAATGACGTTGATGTGCTTCTGCATCTCCATATGCACAAGGAAGCTCACCTGTAGTCCCACCACCGAAATCTCGGCAGATTTGGAAAAGAAAATGCTAAGGCCATCAATGTATCCTCCATATCACGTTCCTCGTTGTGTGTGAGCGCACCTGGTAAGCCAGAGGAGAACGGAGGATAAGAACGACATCGTTTGTAGTCTAGGGGTACGGTGGTCGGCCACTACGCACTCGAATTGCGGGCAGTGACGGCGCCCTTCCGGCTTAAGAGTCAGCGTCGCGGAGTTCAAAAGTGCACCTTTGGACTTTACTGTCGTCATGCGCCTGCATCCGTGCAAGTAACACCATCTTCGCCACACCCACGAATGAATGCTTGATAGGAATTGCACCAACTCGAGAACAGTACATAGGACATCTCGAATCACCTCTTCGGGGATTTCTTCGCTGGACGTATGTCACGTGATGTCCTTTAGGATCACCTCAAGATCTGTCTGAAGTTCTTCCTTTTGTGGTGGCAGGATGACTTACTCAGTGGCAACGTCACAGGTATGAGTCATCCTGCCGTCGCTTTTTGGTCGTGAGTTCGATTCCCCACTCGGCCACTTTGCAAGAAAAAAATGCAAGTGGGTCCTTAACAACTCTCGATCGTATACGGCGCTTGCCCATGAGCTAGTAGCAGCTATAAAGCCATTTGGACCACCACCTCGTTGTGAGAATATGATGGCGTTATTTCTTGAATCCAAGGGTGGAAACACTGCTCTTCCTTGTCTTTCTCACCAAGTTAACTCTGCGCTGGAGCGATCGGCGGGCCTCAGTGTAAAGTATGCATTATAAAATTTGCAATGAGTAGTCCCCTTCTTGTTCTGTGGCAGAGAGTGTCTGAAAAAAGACAAGCGAACTAGTATGTATCGGCTTCAATTGTCGGCTGCACATTGCGTACGAGACGACAGGGGTCAATTGACCAAATACATCAATTCGGTTCCAGCCACGTGGCCGAGAAAATGGAAAGCGAAAGTGGCGCGATACGGCGGTTGTCCTGAAACCAATGTCGACCCAACCCAAAGACGTCTACTTGGTCATCGGTGGGAGCGGTTTCGTCGGTAGACACATCGTCGAACAACTCCTCGCTCGTGGCGACGTCGTCTCCGTCTTTGACATTGTTCAGAGATACCACGACACGCCGTTTTATTCGGGAGACATCACCAACGAGCAAAACGTCCTCGACGCCATTCGCAAGGTGAGCTTTTATTCGTGGTACTCTACTGAGAATGAACGAACCACCACTCATAGTCTGGCACGACTTGTATTATACACACCGCTTCACCCCAACACGGCGCCAAAGACCCCTCGGTTTACTACAAGGTCAATGTCGATGGCACCCAAGCAGTGATAAATGCTGCAGTCGCGGCTGGCGTGCGAAAATTGGTTTACACGAGCTCAGCAGGCGTCGTGTTTGACGGGAAGGATGTAATCAACCTTGACGAACGCGCTCCCTACCCGGAAAAGCCGTTCGATGCTTACAATGACTCTAAAGCCAAAGGTGAGGCGCTCGTTCTCGAAGCCAACGGCAAAAGCGGCCTTTTGACCGTCGCATTGCGCCCTGCTGGCATCTTCGGGTAAGCCACCTCCCCCACTCCGTCGAGCGCTTATACACGAGACGCAACTCGGTTCCAGGCCTGGTGACCGCCAGATGATGGTGGGGCTCTACCAAGCCTACCAGCGCGGCCAGACGCATTTCCAAGTCGGAGACAATAATAACATCTTTGACTATACCTACGTCGGTAACATCGCCCATGCACACTTGCTCGCAGCCGACAAACTTGTCGACTCCACCTCGTCGGACAACGTTTCGACTCACTCCGCCTCTTCAGACACGACCCTCGTCGAATCGACTCTCCGTTCGACCCTCCACAAAGCTCTCCTACCTGTCTCTGCAACGAACGCCTTCAAACGTGTCCCCACCTGCAAGGCCCGTCCGCTCGGTCCATACGTCACCCCACCTCTCAATGCCGCCGACATCGAAGCCGCTTACAATGCACCTATTGACACCTCAAAGCCAGCCCACGTCATCGTCCGAAACCGCTTCGACCAATTCTCAGACAACGCCCTCGACGTCGCCCCGACCAACCCACTCCAGGTCGCCGGCCAAGCCTTTTTCATCACCAACGGCGAACCGGTGTACTTTTGGGACTTTATGCGCGTCATCTGGTTGGCGCTCGATCCGCCGACGGAGGAAGGGCGGAAGAGGGCGGAGAGGAAGCCGTGGGTGATCCCGAGGGCGTTTGGGATGGTGCTGGGGTATTTGGCGGAGACGTGGGCCGGGTTGATCGGCAAGGAGGCTGGGTTCACGCGGTATCGGGTGGGGTATAGTTGTGCGACGCGTTACCACAACATCGAAAAGGCACGACGGGTGCTGGGGTACGAGCCCAAGGTGGGGCTTGAGGAGGGCGTACGGCTGATGGTCGAGGTACGCGTCGTGTGTGCACGTGTGTTGGATGTCATGCTGACGAGGGGTTGTGTTTTAGTCGTTCAAGAAGGAGAACGGTCTTGCATAGATGGTGTGGGGGCTCGTTTTCTCGTCGGGCTGTACGTGCAACTGGAACTTTCAGACACACCTAGATCTATGTATACCTGCTTCACTCGCTGTCTTATCTTGTCGTATCTTATAGAACGTCTACACGTTGCGCCTTCGTGGCACCAAAATACTACCCTCACTTGCCACTTTACACGAGACAAGCTCTCGCAGCGCGCTTTGGCTCCACACCTCGTCTGTTTCCGTGGACATGGACAGAAGCCATAACTGCGTAGACACAAGTATCCCACGCGAACGCGCCAAATCGAGCGCACGTCAAATAGACATCGTCTTCTACATAAATCATAATCACAAAGCGTACATCACCAGACCCCGAGCGGCATCCAAAGCACCCGTCAGTCGATATCCCCCTCGAAGAACCTGAGCCTCTCCACGTTCTCCATCAGCCACACCACGTCCTCGCCGTCCACCGCGCACGATTTCTCGACGTACAACGCGCCGAGCGGCACGCCAGCGTCCCTCCGCCTCCGAACCACCCTGCGGAGCGCGCGCCCGGACGTCCCGGAGACGCACAGCGTCGCGAGGCGGGGCAGCCAGACGTCCCCCCGTCCGGCCAACGTACAGCGCGCGCCGAGAACGTCGAGGAACGTCGGGGGGAGGGACCACAGCGCGACGTTGAGCGACGTCAGGTTCTGGAGCTCGCCGTAGAGCGTCTCGATGCCTTCGGGGTGACATGGCAGGCCGATGATCTTGAGACGGTCGAGCTGGCTGAGGAGGCTCTGCCGCGGCTGCTGCTGCTCTCGCGGAGAACGCAGAGATGCCGGGGAGGTGGCTGGTCCGGCGAGCTCGTAGACAAGGTCGGTGCAGTCACCATCGTTGAACCGTAGGACCAGACTTGTGAGTGCGGGGAGGTGGAGCCTGCGGAGGAGCCCGATAGCGCGCGTCGGTGAACAGTTCAAGAGGTTGAAATCCGTCAATCGGGCGAGTTGGATGGGACCTGCGGGACTTGCAGGGGTTGGCTCGATGAACCATTCCGCAGGATGCCCAGCGGGTCCTGAGTGGTGCAGACTGAGTTTCTCGAGGGCGGGTGCGCCACGCAGGATGGTGGCAAATTGAGCCCAGGATGGACGGACGTCTTCTGCGTGGAACCCGAGTTCGAGATCTTTGAGATTGGATGCGGAGGCGATCCATGGTTGATCCCAATCGACATGCACTCCCCAGAGGGCTAGCGTGGTAAGCAAGGGGGCTGAACCACCAAAAAGCACGAGGTGCTTCGACATGCTAGGATACCGAAAGCTGTCAGATTCATCCGCCGCTTTGTTGTAATACAGTTCGAGCGTCGTGAGTTGAGAAGCGGCGGAGGTGGACGGATCAGAGACCGCGCGGAGAAATTCGTACATGAGGTGGTATTCCGGGACCCCGATCGTCATGGTGCGCCAGCGATGGACGTGGGGAACGAACACAGAAAACAGGGACCTGAGGTCTTCATCGGAAGGTTCTGTAGCATCGTCTTCGTAGTCGTAAAGTTGACAGTTCATGCAGATATCTACGGGGAGGTCTTTACTGCGCTCCATCAGCAGCAATCCTGGCTTGGACGATAGACCCGCTCTGGGTGTAACTCCAATCGTCGTCCAGAGCGATGGCGTCGAGAACGCTACATCGCACCAGTGGCGGCAGACATAGGAAACGAGTATTTGAAACGGAAGACGGGAACCGGAGGACCCGGTGGCATCAGAATCACACCCGTCATGGGTGCATTCCTCCTCTCCTTTCTCGTCTCCTTCGTGTTCTTCCTTCACTTCAACGTCGCCATCGTGGACATTGCTTTCATCGGCCCTGTTTGCGTCGATGTGGCGAAGGAAATCCGTGGCGTCGACTGCCTTGTCATCGTCCCAAGTACCGTCAGAGGCACAGCCGAGCTCGAAGACGCGAGAGAGGAGCTCGGGAGGAAGGTCATGGATGAAACAGACGTCACCTTTCGGAGGAATGAAAGGATCGTTCGGAGGCTCTTCTTCGGCGTTCTGAATTTGCGAGATTCCCATTCCCCTGTGGCCTACTCGACGGATGGCGTAAGTCGAGGCAAGCCAAAGGAGTACAGTAGGCACCGACCAGCTGCGAAATGGGGTTGGGGGTATCCGCCACTGAAGCTCGAAGGAGTGGCAAGACGAGTGCTGGAGTCGCTGTACAAGTTGCGGAGAAATAACGGACAGCCACACGTAGACGAGTTTCAAGAAGTCATGTCAGTCCGATGGACTCGGATTCTGCTTTCAAAACTTTACCACCGAGTCTGGCCTTTACACTTTTGATTTGTGCTTGCTTCCACTCTGACAGATATCACTCTCGGCGATCGCTGTAGTGAATCCACGTCCCTCACCCCTGACGGTGTCCTTGCTTCGACACCGATCAATCCATCCTCCACATATAGTGATCATTCGGATGATGTGGGTTATGGGTCTCGATCGAGCATGCACACGTCGGCTGGCGAACCCGGTGCCACTGGAGAACTACAAGTCCATTTGCAGCATCCCCGTCGCGAGCAGTGCAGGAGTGATGGACGGGGCGTCCGCGGGGTGGTGAGTCGGCGCTGGCTGTACGCGTTCGAACCAGCAGCTTCGCACTCCAGCTGCGCTCGTACTTCCCCGTCATCCCGCGATGGTCGTCCATGTATAACAGCACCGTATATTTTGCCCAGTTGACGATGACCGTCTATAGAGATGGTCGCCAAATGATGCTGGTTGCGGGGCCACGGATGGCTTAGATGTATAATTGATGGGCCGGACTAGCGTGCACCACCTCTCCTTTCTCTCTTCGGTCACCAACTATCGGTTCGTTTGTCCTTGTCCCCATCCCCTGGAAGGTGTCCAAAACCACGACCATCACCCAAACTCAACATCGTCGGAAACGAGAGTTATTATCAAATAGCCCACGAGGCTATCAAGTGTACAGCATGCGACAACGACCAAAGAGAAAACGAAAACCTTCCCCTTCGATATTACACGAGGACCCCCCAAACCGGGCATGAGTCCCCCCCCGTAAGGCCCGGCCGTCCTCATAGAATTACACATGCCATGCCTCACGTCCTGCAGCCTTCCTATATACGTACGCACACACGCCGTGTGTGACCTGGTCGTCGGGAGTTTTGACGCGGCAACCGGATGCGTGGCACATCCGGTGCGTGGTCGTATCCAAAGCAGATCTGAATGCGGGCTGTCGACCGACGAAGCACCCGCACTGGCACGCTCACTCGACTTGCTGCGACAAGTCCGTTTTAATCGCCTCGTTGTCCGACTGTCGGTGGGATTAGCAACAATAACGGGTCAGATGAGCACGTCCACAAGAGATGGATGGAACGGACTTGTGACTGCGTTGACCCCGTGCCAGAGGACACCTGCGTATAAATGTTCTACGAGACAGTCAACGAGAATCAGAAATTGCGATGAACAAACACGTACTCCTGGCTCATCGTTGAACGTCTTCCTCGACTCCACTCCTGTACCGTCACTCTCAGTGTCTGTGTGTCGGGTGGCAAAGCGAATGGATTGAGTCGTCTGAAACATACATCATTCAGCGGGCACGAAACGTCTCGTCGATTGAAGGGACGCACGGCTTTGACATCAGTAACATTCAGTCTGATTGAAGCGGGGAATGGTCCATGGGGACGGGATTTCCGGTCAGTCAGAGAATCTTCTTCATTGAAACCCTGGCCGTGCTTGACGTCACGGGAGTTGAGACTGCATTCGTCCATGTCAGCTTTCGGAGAGGCAAAACGCCAGCGAGAACATACTGTCCAAGCAACGTATTGGCATAGACTGGAACAATTGTCAGTCCAACACCCAAGTGGGACATAAATCACCTACACTTGCATGCGACCATTTGCAATGGTATCCAAAACGGCCTTGACGGCGCTGCCATGAACTTGGGAGCTGTCAAAATTCGACCCATGGAGAGAAAAACGAGTACCCACGACACAAAGGTATGCAAGTTGAACGATACTGGTCCAGGAGCGATTTCTCCATAAGTATTTCCATATCAGGATCGAAAAGACACCCACGTGAATGCCAACCCTCGACCGACGAGCACTGTAACGATAGTCGGCAAAATCCCTTTGGGTCTGCAAGACGAATCGGGTAAAATGAACTATTTAAAAGTGAACAGCCCAGACAAAAACTCACACTGTCATCTCCGGGTAGCGCGAACGACGTAGCGAGTAACACATTGCAGCAAATACGACCACATCTGTCGTTACGCTTGTAACTAGACTTGTCGCCGCGGTGACCTAGGGCAGTGGTGTAAATAGAATAATTAAGAAGCCTGGGAAAAGAATACACAAACCTCCCTATGCAGGGAACTGAATGCTGGAAGTCTTCGTTGTGAAAACCTGACAAACATCTCACATGTCAGCAGTGTGCATGCGATAACGCTCGGCTATCACTCACATTTGCGCTGAGGCGGCTATTTCGAAGGGGTTGGGTAGACACGTTGATTGGATTAGCATCCAACGGGAATTCTGGGCATCATTTCAGGGACTCACTCAATCCGAAGACTTTCGCAATGTTCCCTCTCACGTCAAGCAAAGTTGAGAGCAAGGGAAAATAATTGCTCACCCAGTGCGACAAATGACAGAAAAGCCTTTTGATCCGGTTAGAGGATGTATAGGTATGGAATAGTAGAAGGCGTACTAGTACCACCGTCAGCGGCCTAGATCCTCCAGTCACTACCGAGAGTGTAGTTAGTGTTTAGCCTTATTGTGTGGCCGATAAGGCCTCAGCTTGGCAGACGCACCTTGGAAAACGCGATGCACGAAAAAGCTACAACGTAACAAATCAGCTTGGAGACAGACCAGGTAGGTGAACAGGCCTGCTCACAGTTGCGAAATAAATGTGAGAAGGACCTGAATCAGCCCACGGATGCCGTCGGTAAGGGGTTCTACTTTGCAAATTAGAATTACGTACAGATAGCATGTATTGAAACTTGAAGTTGAAACAGATTGCACAGCATTAGCCCTCGCGACGAGTGACGATGCATCATACTCACGCAGAACGTTCTGCAAGAATACGTGAACGACCCGTACAAGACGCGGGAGGGTCGAATACTTACGTAGTTGCGTATAAGACATCCATATTGACATCGAACATTATGATCAGATAATAGTATAGTCTGACAAGCGTGTGAAAAAAGGGCCAGTGAAGTGTGAGGGGGGCATACACTTCAGAGACTGTATGACTAGAATGAGATAGACTATATGGGGGATGCACTGAAGGGCCTACCTAGAGCGGATGCTGCAGTATCCAGTATGCTAAAACAAATGAGGGGGTGGAAAATGATATAATTGAAAGCGACACCTCACCACAGCGTTCCAACCTGAAGAGACCGATTTGAGCGAGATGGAAAAAGTAAGAGAGGGGGGAGAACATACGAGGTATCTTAGCCATGGGTGGTCTCTCGGGTATCGCGAGTAGTAAATGTATGTTTCTGCGGGGGTAGATCGTTTTCAGCCAACTCGGAAGTAAAGTGAGGTGCGAGGAGCGTACGAAAGAAGGTGAGACCATAGAGCACGGTCGCAACCACAAATCCGACGAAGAGGACGCCCAAGTTCTCAAGTTCTGCGGGGGAGGGGGGGGTGGAGGTCGCAGAGCTCATTGCCGCCGATTGGAAAGGTAGCAGGGGGCGCGCGACATAGAGTGTGCTAGTGGCAGCCGGGTATATATCAGGGCGACCTTGTAATTCAGTTCGACAGACTTGGTATAGACGAGGGTGCTATATCTATATCAGGGTGAGCAGGGTCACTTCCATGGACGAAATTCCCTGCCGGCTATTTCAATTCCCGCAATTCCCACGCATTCCCAATTCCGAAGTGCAAGTAAAAAATTACTTTGTCTTTCGCTTCCGGTGATACTTCATGGCTAATTTAACTTTGCGGGCGATGGTTGTCCATGACACACCAAGCCAACCAGTCTATTTCGCCCGTCCTGAATAATCGTCTCATTCACCTGTATTCGTATTGATCTTGGAGACCAGCACCCTGTTCCCTTCAACCAGGGCTCACCACTCAATTATCATTCAGAAGTGCCCCTGATTCATACGGCATCCAGCTGATATCGTATCTATGGCTGGCGGTTGGCACGGAGGTTCGATCAGCGATCAGGAGTCTCCAGGAGTTGAGCGACTCCTATGTTCATT
>JBBPJY010000577.1:0-15654 GCA_038088975.1 Xerocomus cyaneibrunnescens
CGGGGTGATGAATACAGGGAGAAATTGGGTGATAACCAGAGCATGTGGCCAAATAGAGGGAATAAGACGGGGACGGTGGACGCCAAATGGTGTGGTAGAGGAAACGGAAGACAAGTAGGACAATAGAGCGGGCAGGAGCTAGGGACCAGGGAGGGGGGGAGGGGGGGATGGGAGGTGATGAAACACAGGGTCTGGGTGACGACTTCTTGGGGACAAAAGCATAAAGTGGCGCTGAAAGAAATAACCAGCTTCACGACCGACAGAATTCGATAACTCCACGGAACAAAGAAGTAATCATGCGGTTCAGTCAATGGGCGAGATGCTGGATGCTTAGTAGTGCACGAACATGGATCTTAGAACGCTGAAAAAATAGACTGGGTGTCGGGTAGATGCAGAAAACAATACATTATATAGACAGCGAAGAAGGAAGAGAAGTAAGGGGAAAGGCGAACGTTGCGGGGTCGATGGAGAGGGTGGGCTGGGAGGAAAGAAAGAAGCTGGGAAGTGCATGATGACACGAGGCCACGCAACCACGTTGCGGCTATGCTTAGAATGTCGGGGTGAGCATACGAGGATCAATCGCCAGGTGCGATGTCTGATTGGGTACGAGGTGGGCGTAGGTTGAGATACCGGACAAGTACCACAAGTGGACCGGAAGAAGACCGTCACCGCTGTGGTCACAACAGAGTACTGACGACATGCAATTAGTCGCTGGGATGAATCAAGTGACCGACCTAAAGAAGACATGAGCGGTGGGAACAGGACGATGAGGTACGCACGCACAATGATGATAGGTTAACGGGCTATCCTAGTGATAGCGTTAGTAAGTTCACGGTCTTGTACATCTCCTAACCAAACTTTTTGACTCGATCCAGAAATGACCATGGAAGTGGTGTGTTTGAAACAAGGACGATCGTTGTCGATTCCGTCGCCGTGAAAGTTTGACAGATAGGGCTACGAGCTCCACGCAGGTCCCTGAGAGTGTCCCTGTTGTGTTCGCACCATCACCATGTTGTCCTCCCCGCACCCAAACGTGCCTTTGTTCCGCAGGTCCATCTTCACCCATCTCTTGGGCACAACACCAGACGCACCCCATCTCGTCGGCGGATTCCCTGCAACTTCGCCCGCTTTCATCGACGCAGCCACCGCGATAGTCCTCACTCGCGCTGCCCTCCGCTCATACGCGCTCCAGTTTGCGTATTCGCTCCAGAATCTCCCTGCACCCCTTTCATACCCGCCCCGCTCCAGCGCCCCTCACACTGTTCTCATTTTCTCTCCAAACAGCATCGTCTGGCCCATCCTCTTGCATGGCGTCGCCGCGGCCGGTTTCCGTGCTACGCTGGCCAACAGCGCCTACACCTCCACCGAGCTCGCCTACCAATACACCAACGCTAGTGCCCACCTCGTTTTTACCCACCCGATGCTCGTGCCTATCGTCCAGGACGCCCTCAGGTCCCTTGGCTGCACCGAAGACGAGATCCGTTTGAGAGTCGTTTTGATGACGTCTCAATGGCTCACCAGCGTGTCTGACACCATATCCAAGGACGTTGCGCATCTCGTGCAACTAGATACGTTTTTCGGGCGCGGCGCTCTACCTAGTGAAGTTAGCTTTGATGGGGAACGAACACACGAGACGTTGTATCTTTGTTACTCGTCTGGGACGACCGGCAAACCCAAGGGCGTTGAGACGACGCACTACAATCTCGTCTCGCTCATCGAGATTCTGAGACCTGCCTGGCCAAGCATGACGCCGTGTCTGACACCCTCGTTGCCTAGCGAGGGTCCACAGCCAGACGTGTTTTTCGGGTCGTTGCCGTACTATCATATTTATGGCGCAATCAAGCTACTGTTATTCCCGCTCTCGCTATGCACTCCGACGGTGGTCATGGCCGGTTTCGATCCGGTACGGTTTTGTGAGGCCGTGGAACGATATCGGGCAACGATGTTGTTGGTCGTTCCACCCATGCTGGTCGTACTCGCTCGTCATGAGGGTGTGTCTATATTTTCGCTGTAGCTCTTTTGAAACCCACACCTTGATTGGCAGCTATTGAAAAATACAACATGACTTCGGTGCGCACGGTCTACTCGGGCGCTGCTCCTTTGGGTGCCGACCTCGTCGCGACCATCAGAAAACGTCTCGAAAGAGTCGGTGCAAATGCCCTCATCTCTCAAGGTGCGTCCATGTACCACTCCGCCATCCCACTCACCCACTTTCGTCATGTGATATCAGCATATGGTCTCACAGAGACCTCTCCGACAATGACGATCTTACACCCGCGTGACGCCAACACGCACATCGGTTCCATTGGTCGCGTACTTCCCAACATTGAAGCACAACTGGTTCGTGAAGACGCAGGGGAGGTGAGTGTGCGGCATTTCGTGTTGCTGTTCATCGATCGCTGACGCGTGTGCCCTCACGCGGTGTGGTAGGTCATTACCGATATTGAAGGCGCGGGCGAGCTCTGGGTCCGAGGGCCGACGGTGATGAAGGTACGTGTATCAGGTTCTAGTCGTCTCTGGCTGATCGCCATCAGGGGTACCTGAACAATCCCAGTGCGACAGCATCAGCCATCACACCGGACGGGTGGTTCAAGACGGGGGATATTGCAGTCAGCGACGCCGAGGGATTCCTCACAATCATCGATAGGCGGAAAGAGCTCATCAAGTACAAGGTGAGCGTGCTTCCGTCAGTAACAGTTTCATGGTGTTGATCCCCGCGTGTTTCGATAGGGTTTCCAAGGCAAGTTGTCTTCTGCGGCATTAGCCCGCATTTTTTGCTAAGGGACGATGCAGTGGCACCCGCGGAGCTCGAGGCGTTACTCCTTCAACACCCAGACGTTGCGGATGCCGCTGTCATTGGCGTGTATAGCAAGGAGGAAGCGACCGAGTTGCCAAGGTATGTTGAATGGTGTTTTCGTCCGCCTTCTCCATCTGAACTCGCTCGAGGGCATACATCGTGCCTACGCGCCCCGTCGCACCAAGCGACAGTGCTACGCTTGCACTGCAGGTGCAGACGTGGGTCGCTGGTCGTGTTGCGGCACACAAGAAGCTGCGGGGTGGTGTCATCACTATCAACCAGATTCCAAAGAGGTGAGGATGTTTTTAGTAATGTTGGTTATTGCAATGGTGTTAATGGATCGACTTGCGTGGTTTAGTGCGTCGGGGAAGATTTTACGACGAGAGTTGCGTGAGAGGGCCAAGGGGGAGGTCGGGCATGGTCAAGTGGCGCCACGGGCGAAGCTTTGAGGGATGATATCCAAGAGTGTGGGACGCTGGACCTATCGCACATGTTTGACTACGTATACCCCGTCCAGGAGAGGGTCTTGCTTGCTGGAATTACACGGATCAGATTACTTGACGAATTAATGATCAGACTGAGTTGGCAAAACCGATCAACCATCCCCACTTGTATCACTTACGCCACAGTGAGCGTGCATGTGTATTTCTCGCTCATAAGCTCGTGTATGCGATGGATACATAACTAGATCTACAGCTACAATTTGGCCCTCAACTCGGGTACCAAATCATTCCCCCTGCCGTCGCGCAAAAAGTCTCTCAAGTTGGTGAGCGCACGGACCTCCATTTGGCGTTGGGAATCTTGGTTCTCCGTACCCATATGTGGGAGGAGGGCGTTTTGCGGGAACTCGAGCAGGCGCGGGTTCACGTGGGGTTCGTCGGGGTAGACGTCAAGTCCGACCGCGGAAAGCTGTCACCAACGAGACTCAGCGTCAGCGTCGCACGCGATACAACCTCGGCAAAGCACAGGAGGGAACCCACATGGCCATCCTCGAGCGCCCGAATCATGGCCTCCTCGTCGACGATCTTGCCCCTCGCCGTGTTGACGATGATGCTGCCGCGCTTCATTGCACGGATCTCGCGCTCCCCGACGAGGTGCACCGTCTCTGCGCGCAGGGGGACGTGAACGCTTAGCACGTCCGCCGCGCTGCACAGCGCCTCGAGACTGTCGACATACTCGCACCACTCGGGGGCCCCTTGGACGCGGTGTCGATTGTGATACACGATGCGCATGGGGAAGGCGTGCACGAGGTGCGCGAGGCGCAGACCGATACCGCCGAGCCCGAGGATGCCGAGGGTACGGGTGGTGAGGTCGTGCGTGTCACCGGAGGAAATTGGTGCCTTCCAGGTGCCGGCGTGCAGTGAGCGTTCGGCTTTGGAGAAGTGGCGGAGGGTAGAGAGGATGAGATAGAGCGCCGTGGTGGCAGTTG
The DNA here is from genome assembly GCA_038088975.1 of Xerocomus cyaneibrunnescens. Classification (NCBI taxonomy): domain Eukaryota; kingdom Fungi; phylum Basidiomycota; class Agaricomycetes; order Boletales; family Boletaceae; genus Xerocomus; species Xerocomus cyaneibrunnescens. The sequence continues at coordinate 4,227 of JBBPJY010000577.1, forward strand.
CGTCGTCGACGGCGCCGGGGGTGTTGGAGACGTTGATGCCTAGAAAGAGGGGATCTAGGGAGTGCATGTTTTGGAGGAGCGAGATGTTACCTTTTGCAGCACACTCCAACACGTCGATCTGATCATAACCCGCCCCGTTGTGCGCGATCCAATTGACAGTGCCCATCTCGGCGAGCGCATGGATGATCTCCTTGTCAAACACGCCGATCCTGTCGGCCGAGGTGTTGTGACGGTAGATACCCACAATACCGTCGTACTTGCCCCCTGGTTTCAGACCTGCAAGAAAGTCGGCGCGGTTGGGCGAGTCCATGAGCTACGACGGAGGCGGGGTCAGAACCACACAGCCAGATAGTCGAAGGGAAGGGACGCACAACGACGTCTGCGAGGCCGTCGAAGAGCTGCTTGACTTCTTCATGCGCCCAGACAATGTTTCCTAGAGACGATAGGCCATCAGCGCTGCATCACCATCACCTCGTCGTCTCATCTGACCGCAGAGCATGATTCGACGTTGACGCGCCATCGCAAGGACAAGAGTAGGGTAACAAAGATCTGGTATGGGATCAAGTTCGGTATATGTACAGCCAACTGTCCATGCACGACACTTTGTGACGGGCGACCGCCTCGGCAGATCCTGCGAGGGAAAATCCATCTCATTTTGTCATCGGCATACTCGGTCCGGCATCCCGGTCAGTCATATGAGTGCACTTCCTCTCAGCTCTGGGACGAGGTCCCCGCCCGACCCGGTCAGCACGAAATCCCTCAGGTTGGTCATTGCGCGCACTTCCATCTTTCGCTCCGTGTCCTGCGTGCGCGTCCCGACGTGCGGCAGCAGCACATTTTGCGGGAACGCGAGCAGTCGAGAGTCTACCCGCGGCTCGTTGGCGAACACGTCCAGACCGACCGACGCCAACTAGCATCGCCGCCCAATATCAGCGTCGCCACGTGCAAAACACGGAAATAAGGGGACACGTACATGACCATCCTCCAAGGCCCGGATTACCGCCTCCTCGTCCACGACACCTCCGCGCGCCGTGTTCACGAGCACGCTCCCGCGCTTCATTGTCCTGATCGCGCTCTCCCCGACCAGGTTCCGTGTGTCTTCGCGCAGCGGGACGTGCACGCTCAACACGTCCGCTCGCCGACACAGCGCCTCGAGACTGTCGACGTACTCGCACCACTCCGGGACGTCGGTCCGGCGCCGGCGCGAGTGGTAGAGCACGCGCATCGGAAACGCGTGCACGAGGTGTGCGAGCTGAAGACCAATACCACCGAGCCCGAGGATGCCGAGGGTGCGTGTAGTGAGGTCGTGTGTGTCCCCGGAGGAAATGGGCGTTTTCCAGGTCCCGGCATAAAGGGACCGTTCTGCCTTTGAAAAGTGGCGGAGGGTGGAAAGGATGAGGTAGAGAGCGGTAGTCGCCGTGGCTTCGTCGACTGCGCCGGGGGTGTTGGAGACGCGGATGCCTGAGATGAACGACATTGAAGAGGGGACGTTAGTGAGATGGGGACGTGGACAACATGAGATTGCTCACCCCTTTCTTTACACGCATGCACATCGACGAGGTCGTACCCCGCCCCGTTGTGCGCAATCCATTTCACGCTAGGTGGAAGGCCTCCAACAAGCTTGCGATCAAAAATCCCGATTCGCGCTGCAGAGACGTTGCGCCGGTAAATCCCCACAGTGCCGTCGTAGGGTCCGCCGGGTTGGAAGCGGGCAAAGAATTCGGCGCGGTTCGGCGCATCATCTTCCTACTCGATGTCCGTCAGCGTGGGCCGATCCATTTCTTTTACTGGGTGTACGCACGATCACTTGGGCGATCCCATTGAAAAGCTGGCGGGCTTCGTCGTGGGCCCATCTGGGATTGCCTATCGGTGGAGATCAGAGACGCGATCAGAGACACGATCTTGGTGATTGCACTCTACCACAAATCATGATCTTTGGCAATGTCGTCATCTGTACTGTGGACGTTGCAGGATGAGCAGTACTCGGCGTAGGGATCTTAGTCGAACATCAATCAGTTCTGAAGAGGGATAATAATAGACGGTTCGAGACATTCATAGGTCCTGCTGACTGGGTCGCGAATGGAATGGATAATTTTAAGCCGTCAATAGTGTAATCAGTACAAAAGAGAGGCTACTGGGAGCGGGATACGAAACCAGCTAGACGAACAGAAAGCAGACAGGTAGAAACATATCATCCATCTAGATACGATCAGAAACCTACGAAACATGTAAACCCCATTCGACTACTCACTTGTCGCCAAAATTACATCCATCTCGAGGACCTTCATCTCAAACGCATGTCTGAATGGTGCAAAGAGTTTACCGGGCACTGCAAAAACAACCTCTTCAAAGACCCCCTTAAACTTTGCAGGCTTTGCTTCCTCTTTACCTGCTTCTGTTCTTTCCCGAGTCCCGCAGACCAACAACTCCGCCCAAAGCTCGGCCACCGTCTCGACGTTATTTTGGCTGGAACCACATCCAAATGCACCTAGGACAAGCGCGCGGTCACCACGGATATCAAAGATACGCAATGCGCGCGCCATGCGATCCCGCATCGTATTTCGCATACCCTCTTCAAAGACATGGGCATCTGAAGAAGTGATGAGGTAATTTTGACGAATGGCAGCAGCATTGACGGGTACGCTTGAAAGGACATTGATAAGATAGGGCGCGATGGTCGAGCCAAGGGGTAACGGTGCTGGATCGACGTCGGTGTCGTCGTCGTCATCTCTACGGAATGCAACAACGCCAGGACTGTATACCATAGAGTGATCGTGGAGACCGGCACCGTCGGCATTTAAAAACTTCCTGTGGGTCCGATAGAATTCCTTTGCCTGGGCGGATCGTAAGCTTGCTACAAGAGATGTAAATCGTGCAAGGATTTCCTCTTGTTCGTCACCTCCATGCAAGAAGCCACCACCTGGCCGCTTGGCAGACGCAAAGGACAGGACGCCCACCGACGAAGTAGGGAGTGCATTGGGATATTGTTTCGTATACCGCGAGCTTTGGGTAACCAAGTGTCTTGCCGCGGTGAGAGTGGACTTGGGTGTAAATCGAATGGCACCTGATTCGGAAGTGGGCGTATTTGCCCTATACCCACGCCAGTTGGCAAGGTCAGGTGAGCAATGCGGGTAAAACGTGGTGCCTTGCTGGCTAATGACAATTTGAGGAGCGATGTTGTAGAAAATTTGCACCATGCTAGTGAGTGTGCTGCCTTGGGCATCGACCATAGTCACCGGCATCGCACACCGGAAAGGTGACGGAGCCACCGACGCAGAAGGATGGGTGGAGGGTCTCTGTGTGATATACTTGCCATCACCAAGGACGATTCGTTGAGTATCACGAGCAGTCTCGACCCATTGTGAGCGTTTCTCGCGCAGGGCTGCGAATGCTAGCCGTCTTCGTTGGCGTTTGAAGTGCTCTTGCTTGCGCTGCTTCTTTGAGTGCGCGAGGGACACGGATGGCTGCTTGATAGCAGTCAAAGGATGTATTGGAGTGCTGGAGCGTGCCCTACCTTGGGGCACTCTTCGGGTCGACTTTCTTGCCATTGTGCTAGTGGTGATGGTGATGGTCGTTGTCGAGTTCCGATGGCAGCGCCTTCTGACCCGCAGTTTGTACCTGTTTACAATATTTCCACGCTAACGGCCGATGCTCGGACTACGCAGATCGCTCAGGCTCGAAACACCTACCAAAGTCCTACATGCCGGCTGTATGCAGACGTTTTCTCAGTGTTTCCAGCGTGTCAGAGCATGATATCTCTCACTCGATGCGCTTTACTAACCTGCTGTGGCCCCTCTTGTTTGTCCAGTAACCAGAGATGAGCACTCCAAGTCTCATATATCGTGCGCTCTTATCGCTTTCGAAGGAGATAGCGACGTGTCTTATACGGCTACTCTACTAGACTCAGCTTGTGATGCACCTGCCGAGTGTAGTCACCCCCAGAATGTGTGACGAAGCTGATACATTCATTTCGTGCCAGTGGACTCGAGTGATTCTCCCACCGGCAACTTGATCAAACAATATTCTTCTCCCACTCCGCCACATATTCTGATCGGAATTATTGTTGTATCTTATCTCCAAGGTCATGATAGCAGGCACCGTACCACGGACTACAATGGTGGGTACATCACCAGTTTCCCTCGAACAGGAATACGGAACCGTTATGATCGCAGGACATGGGTGCGCCCTCATTCCTGACACCAATTGACGTGGTTCCCACGTACCGAGGTAGTATGTGTACACCTTTTCCCTCCGTGTGGGCGTCATCGGATTGCGGAAATAATCTGGAGAGTGGAGGTTGATACCATATCCACGGCGCAAACTGTGGCTTATTCAAACGGTCCAGTTGCGTGCAAAACCCGATGTCCCACACGCGTACCTCATGTGTGGGGAATAAGAACTGGTCACACGGACAAGAGTTATATATTTGAACCCGGCGAATCTCACCGCTCCGTCTCACTTGACCTGACCTACTGCACATTGGGTAGGCAACCCTTGTCTTTCTGTTATCGCGGACATCCTGGATATAATAAATGCCATCATGATGCTCTGATGACTATTTCCAGCGAACAAGAGTCCATGGCCTGACCAAAGAATATTACTTCGTTATGCTCCGATGGTCATGAGAGGAAGTCTCCACGTTCCGTTAGCCGATCAAGTGCTCTTGCCGAGTCACGAGTGACGGGAAGTCACCGATACCCCACTCCAGTACCCTCTTATATTCCAGGGGGTTCAGATCATGCAAGTCGAAGGACACCACTCCCCCCTCTCGTGTCCATCATGTCGGACGATTCGAAAAAACACGAGTCCTATGAGGAGGATGTAGCTATGAGCGGCGAGCAAGAGGTGCTGAGGTTGGACGCACGACAAGCTGCAGAACGACGACTTCTTCGAAAGCTCGACTATCGCTTGTTGCCCACCATCGTCGTCATCTTTTTGATGAACTACATTGATGTAGGTTGCGCTTATGGTGTAACTTGCACGCGTTGAGTTGAACTATGTGACATTTGCAGCGAGTTGCTATCACATCTGCTCGACTCAAAGGTTTACAGACAGATTTGGGCTTGTCTGGTGTGTTTAACTATTTCCGAGGTATAGCAGCTTACTAAGATGTCACATAGATGTTCAGTATGACACGGTGGTGGCAATTCTTTATGCATCGTATTGTCCGGCACAGATTCCATCGAATATTGTAAGCAGTCCAGTATCCCTGTCAGCACAGTAGGAGTTAAAACTATCTCAAGGCTCTCAATTATGTCTCGAGGTTAGTTGCATTCCCTCATCACTAGATAGGACATCCGCTGAACATCAGCCTCCTTAGACCCACCTTTTATATTGGTACATGTGTTGTGTTGTGGGGTTTGACGAGTGCTCTTACCGGTGTAACGCATAACTTCGCTGGTATTATGGCTTGTCGTGTCTTTATCGGGCTACCGGAGGTTGGTGACAAAGCTACCGAGCAGCAAGATGGGATGACTGACATGAAATGCCATATCAGGCTGCATTCTACCCTGGCGCTATCTATCTCTTGTCAAGATGGTATACACGGAAGGTTCGTGTTACTCTGATCACATCCCGAGAATATTGCGATAGATCCTCCTCACTGTAGGAACTGGCTCTCCGATCCGCTATTCTTTACGCGGGGTTGCTTATGTCCAATGCGTTTGGTAGCGTGAGCTTCTTCGTGTTCCATTTCCCCATTCGGATGCCTGACTCTTGATGGTGCCAGCTGTGGGCTGCAGGCATTCTTGCCAACATGAATGGGGCCCTGGGCATCGCAGCATGGAGATGGTAACATTGGCGTTGTTTGCGGTGGGTATGTATCTGACATCACCCTCACCCTGGAAAACAGGCTTTTCTATATCGAAGGCGCTATAACGATGTTCATTGGTTTTCTATCCATGTGCGTTAGATGCCCGTAATCTTTGCTGGATTCTGTTTCACTCAACGAGACCCCTAGGTGGCTGCTTCCGGATTATGTATGTCCTGAGTTCCTCCATGGTACATTTGACAAGTTCCTAAATTGCTGGCCTCCGACAGCCACACAATACCAGGTGGTTGAGTCCCACAGAGAGATATTTGGCCCAGGTCCGACTTGCGGAAGATGCTGGCGAAGCTGACAAGGACTCTGAACAAGCCTCGTACGTCGTTCATGTCTCTAAAGTTCTGAGTACCGATTGTGTTCGCAGGATCTTCGAAGGTCTCCAGTTGGCACTCAAAGATCCCAAGGTTCCTATTTTCATGCTCATGTGCGCTTCTCAACTCTTGGGACTCAGTTTCGTCAACTTCTTCCCAACGTGCGTGTTTTGCGAACGGCAGGTTGTGATTGAAATTATAAATCCTTTGCTTCAGGTTGGCTGCCACGCTCGGCTACTCGACGACGATCACTTTGTTGTTGACAGCGTATGTACTGCAACATGTCGTTCGTTCCTTGCGCTTATTCTCTGCGTGTTGTCAGCCCACCTTGGGTCTTTTCGGCCATCGCAACGATCATCAATGCACGCCATGCGGGTAAGCAGCTTACCAGTCCTCTCTCGCCTCAAGGACTAGATTTGGTTTGACGACCGCTTATCACGTAGATGTCACTGGCGAGCGGTTCTTCCACCAGACTGGCTGGTGGTGGGTTGTCATGGTTGGCTATATCATCTCTTTGTCCACGATGAAGACCGCAGGCAGATATTTCTCAATGTTTCTCATGACGAGTGGATATTGCGGTGTGTAGCTCCCCTGTCCTGTTGTTCCTTGTCTGACTTTCTTTTTTTTGTGCGCGCGTAGGATTTACGCTGACATTGGTATGGGTGGCTAATGCTGTCCCTCGACCACCAGCCAAACGGTCCGCCGCTATTGGCCTTGTCAACGGCTTCGGAAACCTAGGAAATCTGTACGTCGTCGTGTATCCGAACGTCCGTGTATCTTATATCTGGCTCAACAGAGCGGGATCCTACATCTGGAAAGCGAATTGGAGCCCCGAGTACCATCAATCGATGATCATCGCGCTCTGTGCGCTCGCGTTTGCCAGCTTGCTCAGTTTCGGTGGGTATTCGCCGTCCGGTGTTGAGACGCTCTTCCAAGTGTAACTGACTGACCCGGGCTTGGGTTCAAACATCGAACCTCCGGCTCTACAGTGGTACGCATGTTACTCGTGAGGGATAACAAGCGGATGGAACGTGAAGAGATGGATTTAATGCATGGACCCGAGCGGGAGCGGATCGAGGAAGCGGCTAGGTTGGAGGGGATTACGTTCAAGGAAGCCGTGAGACGTAGGATGGGGTTCAGGTATCTGTACTAGTTTAGCTGGAGATCTGGGGGTGGTTTGGGATCATGATCACGTGCGTCGAGCAGGCTGCATGGTCCAGACAGCTAGCGCTCATTATCCTTAACTCATTCGAATGTTAGCCTGAGTCACCTTGTAAATGTAGCATGCGATGTACATCGCCCAGTCACCTCGCACTACGAGTGATTTGCTTCGCTTGACGTCGAAGAACTGGCGAAGAGTCACCGCCACCCAGGACATGCGCTTGGTCAGTGGGGCCGCTTCCCACGCCATGATAGGCTCGAATCCCAACCAGACATTCATTGTCAGTTCCTCGGTTTCATCGTGCGGAACTACGGTATGGTCAACAGGTGAGTTTGAAGCAGCAAATACAATACGTGTCACTGGTAACAAAGATGCGGTCACTTGTCGACTTTAACGATGCTGGCCGAACGGTACGTTGACACCCCACTGACGTCTCTCGCACTGACGGATGCAATGGTACCAAAAGGTGTACACTCTCACAACGGCTTTGCCGTAGTGTCTCCGCGGATTTGTTCGGAGAAGTATTTGTCCAAGACACCCATAACCCAAACTGATCCGAGCACTCCCAAGGAGACGAACTGAAGACCGACTGGTCCTGACAAAGGCACGATGGAGTTTATTAAGCGCGAGTGGCGCTCTATACCTATGACATTCTCGATGAAGGCAATGGCGGCACCACCTGTTTGTGTTAGGTGATGTTGAGTGCTGCGAATGATCGCCGAGTTACAGAGATTGATGTGACCTAAGGATGGCCACGCACGTTTGTCCTTGTCGCGCAGCTTCCTGGACAGTCTCGCATGTCTTGTTTAACATGTTTGGCTCTGACTCATGTGTCGCGTGGGTGGTCCTTCGAATTGACCATGCACTTCATGAGCGACGAAATAGGCAGCTCACTATTGTACCGCCTCGGGACTATTGGGTTTCTTTTCCGGCACGCCCATGATATGAGAGGTATTCAACTTGTACGTGGGTCTGGTCATCGCAGGGAAAGTACATGATCCAAGGACCTGTGTACAGAACAATGCTCTGTGTTGACCAACGCTCTTGCGGACTGAGTTGAAACGGACGTCGTTGTGGGGTATCATTCGATAGCCTAGGGCAGTTGGGCCATCTTTAGATCTCCAGCACTCTATGCAACTTCGAACCTCCTCACACACTCACCTCAGCAGGTCATGCGTTTATGGATTCGGCTATCGTATACCGCATATGAAAGATAAATTGGAATACCGTGGAGCAGTTCACTCGAAATTCGTCATTGCTCTACCATCACTACCATTATGCAACAGCGATGTCACTGGACGAGAAGTCCGAGTCGTTAAAAAAGTAATCGCATCACAGGAAGAACAACGTGACTTTGTCCTGCTGACAAGAGACAACAGATGTGCAGCAGTGCATCATCTCGTCCGTAAGCTCGACATGTGGTTGATGCTTACTGTCGTGATCATCTTTGTGATGAATTATATCGACATAAGTTTCTCCGCTGTCATGGTTTGGCGGCGTTGTTCATGGATCGGATGTCTCACAGGTGTCTAGCATGTGGCTATCATCTCAGTTAGGCTTCAGGGTTTAGAGGCGGATCTCGGCCTGACTGGCGATCTAGTTCCCCACTGCACAAATTCACACTTGACTCTGGTATAGACGTCCAATATGAGTCAATCTTTGCCATTATGTATGCAACTTACTGCCCCGCGCAGATCCCCTCCAACGTGGTACGTATTGATAGATTACTCTGAGTATCCTCGCGCTCACAGTTGGGACAAATCTTGGGCTATATAACAAGGTCTGCATAGCCGGGCTTCGCGTGAACTGAGGCACCTACACAATACAGAAACCGTCTCACTATATTGGGGCTTGCGTCATGGCCTGGGGTTTAATCAGCGCACTAACTGGAGTCTGTCTCACCTTGTGTAGGCCCGTGGGGTGTCGCTTAAGTGTGGTGGCAGATAACGAAAAAACTTTGCCGCCATGATGGTTTGTCGTGTATTCATCGGGCTTCCTAAAGTAAGTGTGATTTTTGAAGGGATATGTCGCTATCCAGCTCAATTCACTGTTGTAGGTAACCCTCTGTTCAGGGTTGATGTACCCGTTGTCGAGATGGTACACCAGGAAGTAGACCGGGTGCCCTGCTGTTTCCTCCCTCCATTTCTCTCACGCACGTATATTCGTAGGAACTGGCACTCCGCTCAGCCGTTTTCTACGTTAGCCTATTAATATCCAACGACTTTGGCAGTGTACGTCCTGTTCTTGCGCAGTCGCTTTCCCAAGTTATATCTGTTATTAGCTCATGGCGGCCGGAATTACTACAAACTTGCAAGGAAAGCTTTGGATCGCTGCATAGAGATGGTGAGTAGTCGGAGGCTTCCGTATGATACCCTGGCTCATCCATGCACCTTCAAAGCTGTTCTATATTGAGGTGATCCCCGATTCTCTGAGAGTATTCTTAGCACCATTCACGGACTTGATGTATATGGAGTGCCATCACGGTGTTCCTGAGACTGCTGACCATGTACGTGCTTTATCCTCTAAAATCGGGTAAAGTATTCCGCAACCTAATCGTCTTCTTCGTGACTATCCCAGGTGGCTTCTACCAGACCTCGTGAGTGTCAAGACGCATGATGGTACTTACTAATTAACTTACGTTATCAGCCTCACATCACGCGATGGATGTCTCCTGCAGAGCGCCGTTTAGCGCAAGTGAGACTGGCAGAAGATGCGGGGGAGGGTGATCAGGATTCTTCCAACGCGACGTACGTGTCCTATTCCATAAGCTGTCACGACCGTTGCTTATTGTATGACATGATGTTTTTTCTGCGACAAAAACGTACATCGTTCATCTATTACCAACAGAATTCTCGATAGCCTCAAGCTTGCTATCCGCGAGGTCAAGGGTTGGATTTTCGTGTTCTTTGGTTGCTCTCAGCCCGTGGGGTTGAGTTTCATCAATTTCTTCCCGACGTGAGTCTCCACAGATGTGCAACGTGTTGTCGTGATCATCATCATTCACCTTCCGGCTTGATTGTGACTCTTGGGTACAACACAACCATCACTCTCTTGATGGCTATGCGAGTCCGCCGACATTCGTTTGGTTCATCGATCTATTGATCCCCTGTAAGACCTCCATGGGTGTTCGCTTCGGTATGCTGTATAATTAACGCGTGGCACTGCGACCAGTACCATCTACATCCATAGTTTAACTCGACTACTGATCTCGAGTCGTATAGACCGGACCAGAGAGTGTTATCTCCATATTGCAGTCTGGTGGTGGGCTGATATGTTATCGCATTAGCGACCATGACCACGGATGGAAGATGCTTTTCGCTCTCATGTCTGTCGGTTATTATGGTACGTATGATACGCAACATGTGGCTACTGAGACATGTCAAATAGGTTGGGCGCTTACATTGAATTGGGTTTCAAAATCGATTCCACATCCACTTGCGAAGAGATCGGTGGCGTTCGGTCTGGGCAATGGCTTTGGAGAGCATCTGTGAGTTGGTCAAGTCTGGGACTAGTCCAGGGCCGGTCCCAGACCTTCGGCTAATACGGATAAACGCATTCACTGATAAACCTCAGGAACATGTGCGTTCGTCATTTCATACTCCAGATGATAGGGTGACCAGAAGATGCTAATTAGACACCATCAGGATGGTGTCATACATATGGAAATCCGGCTGGGGTCCAGATTACCACCAGTCCATGATTATCACGGTCTGCAGTCTGGTGTTCCCGACAGTCTTGGGTTTGAGTAAGTTAAGGGATGCCTCACTACACTCACTATTTGTTGTTTCTTTGTTCCTCAAGCACAGGCTCGCGTGTGTGTGCCTACTATGACGAATGCTGATAAACGAGAACAAATGGATGGAGCGGGAAGAACGGGAGCTCATGGAAGGTGACAAGGAACTTCACACGATCACGCTCGAAGGGAACACTTTCGATAGAATAAATGAAATTCCAAGTCTGGAGTACTATACATGGTGAACCTACTTATATACTATTCTACCTACGTGCATGGACCAACTGGTGCAATACTGCTACCAAGTCTGGTATTTGTCATCGATCTCGAACATTCTGTGATAAGGTGAAAGGAAAAGAGAAAATCATTTCAGTACCCCCTTTTTAAGGACTGACATC
>JBBPJY010000579.1:1619-15614 GCA_038088975.1 Xerocomus cyaneibrunnescens
CCAGGAATGGAGTCTGAGTACACGCCAGTGGGTAAAAAATGTAGGCTGTATATTTAAAATGTTAGTTATTTGCTGGGCATTATTTTGCTCTGTGGTAAATAATTTTTGTGTGCATCAACTCAATAAAATTTTTAAATTATTTCATGTATCCTGTTGGGCAGGCTTGTCTGGGGTCCAGCTCAGTAGTGACATGATGTATTCCCATGCTTGGATTGCTATGGGTGGCAGGCACCTGGCATGCCTTTATGGATATGATGGGCTGTACCTTTATGACAATTCTCAAAAAAGAAATGAATGAATTAACCTGATTAATATCTGGAACTAATCATAGTGGTATATCATGGGGGGGCTATTCAGATGACTGGCATGGGTACATGAACAATGTCTCCTTGTCTATATTGGGTATATGTTGTATAGTAATATACACAGGTCATATACTCTGAGTCTTGAGATACAAGTCCACCTCTGGTCCTTCCAGACAAATTCTGCCATGATCTCTGGTCTATTTTCCTATTCCCCTCTTACTTACCTTACCTGGACTCTGATCTTAGTAAGCCATTATGACTCTCTTCTTGTTCTAACTCTGTTACTCATCTTATGTTCTATTCTCTGCTTACTCAGAACTCCATTACCAATCAGCACAGCTCCAAGGCTATGCTCTGGTATTACTTAGCTTCTGACATTCCAGTACATAGTTTCTTTCTGACTCTGAACTTAGTCATTCAATCTCCCTCTGTATGTAAACTCTGTAGAATCCATCCTGTATTTCCTTAGTTTAAATATCAAGATAACTTGATGTTTTCCTCATCCAACCTCCAACTTTAAGTTGTTGTATGACTTACTCTGACCACCCTCTGACCTCTGACCCTCTGTTTGTAAATTTGGAACAACTGAATTCCTTGCAAGGATGCACCACATATGGTGAAGCCAAGTCCTATCTGACCCCCTCACAACTCTGGTTTGTTGGAGTTCCTCAGAGTTTGTCCATCCCTAGCTTAACACTAAGCCTATATTGAACTACTAGCATTCATTAGGTTTATCCTAGAAGAATGACACTGAGAGTGTTGATGTTCATAGCATTGGGGTCTCTGGAAGGGGTTGGCTTAGATGAGGTTCCAGTAAATGCTTATATTCCTCTGCAAAGCATGTTTCAAGCATTATAAGCATCATGGGCCATCCTAGCTTTCTTGATCCATTTGTCTAGGTGGTTGGACAGGTTTCTTTGAGCAGGACTGTAACATCCTGGCTTTTCCATGCCAGAATGTCATCCTGGTTTCCTTCCAATAATGCACTGATTGATATCATGCACTTCTTGCTGGCACACCAATTGGCATTACACATCCCTGCCAATTGGATACCATTGGCATTCCACATACAGTATATAGAGGGCACTGCTTGCTCTTGTACACTATCTTTTTCCCCTGTTTAACAACATGCATTTCTCATGTTCTGTGTTGCTGCTGCTTCCATCTGAGTGTTCATTACACTTTTTTTGAATGTGTTACAACAGACACACAACTGTTGCCCTCTTATTTTTCCAGTTACTGACGCTGTGTTACTGCTGCTGTTGTCACCCACTGTGACACTGTTGTACTGCTGAGTTGACTTGTTGTTATCCTTGTACCCTATAATCTATGCTGACATGCTGTTGTCATGACCTATAACCCAGTCTCAGACTGTCAAGGCGAAATTCCTGTAGATGGCTGCTCATGCTCCTGCCAGGATCACTGTATCCTGCATCACTGCTCCTGCTCCACCTGCTTCACCAACCTTTGATTCATCTGATGACTGGAAAAGGCCATTTTGAACAAAGCTCAATGAGCAAGCTGCTGATCATCACTGCTGGCAATCTCACACCTGATGTCCTTCACAGTTGGGCCATTGGATGCTGATCATACTTCAGGGTCAAATTGATTGCTGCTGATAATCAAGTAGTCACTGCCACTATGAACCTTCAGGACCCTCAGGTCCAGGACTGGTATGTCAATGACTCTGAGCACATTGACAAGCTTACCTTTGACACCTTTATTTCTGAACTCCATTCTGTCTGGCTTCCTTTCAACTGGAAGGACTCTGTTCATCTCAAGATGCTTGGGATGGTGCAAGGCTTCCAGCTGTTCTGAGAATGGGCCAATAATGTGCAAACACAAAATACCATTCTCTGTGGGATGGACTTGCACATCGATGACATGATGCTCTGCTTCCATCTTGAAACCCACATGGATCCAAGGCTTTTGCGCAAGTACCACACAACTACCTGCATGTTCAAGAAGGTTCTTCACTTGTGGATTGACAAAGTATCCCTGTTAGACAATGAATGGCTTGATGAGGCTCGTGACCTTGCTCACACCTTACGTGACCTCCAAAACCTGCCACACTACACTAGTTTGACAACATCAAACACAAGCAAGCCACACTGTGACCTTGGACCCAGGACAGCCAAGGATGCCAAGGATACTGATGACCCTCAAGTGCCTGCCTGCAGGGCATGCCTGCCTCCTCTCACTGAGAATGAATGATGTCTCTTGATGGACAACAATGGCTGCTTTAAATGCTGACACCCTTTCCAATGTAGGCATTGGGTGACAGTCTTGTTAGAACGTTCACTTGCACCATCCGTCTGTGGGTGATAAGCAGTTGACATCTTCAGCTTAACACCAGTCAGTTTATGGAGTGCACACCAAAATTTTGAAAGGAAGAGCTTATCACAATTGAAGATGATTTCCAGAGGCAGGCCATTTTCACAGTACCAATGGCTGAAAAAAAGCTGAGCCAATTCTCATGCTGAAATAGAGTCTCTGCAGGGAATCAATTGGACATTGGCATTCAAATAGTCCGTGATTGTGATCAGCATATTGAAGCCATTGTCCAGAGGTAAGGAACTGACAAAATCCATTGCCACAGAGTCACCATGACTATCTGGCACTGGAAGTGGATGCAATGGACCTGCAGGTAGAGAAGTCAGATTCTTGTTATGCATGCATTCTGAGCAAGAGGAAACATAGGCCGTCATGAGGTCTTGTTTCATCCGAGGCCAGTAGAAAGAAGGATGAAGTGCACTGTAAGATTTGGCCATACTGAAGTGTCCAAGGAAATCATGGGCCAGTCAGAACAAGCGCTCATGAATAGAGTGAACCTGAGGGACAACAAGTCTGTGTTTTAGGAAAAGCAATCCCCCTATTGCCCCATATTGATGAAATCTTGCACAATTGTGCCAAGGGTAAGATCTTTGGAAAAATGGATATGACTAATGCCTTCTTCCAGACTTGTGTTCACCCTGATGATGTCCATCTCACAGCAATCTTGACTCCCTTTGGACTGTATGAATGGCTTGTCATGCCTATGGATGTTCACAATGCCCCCACCTTTCACCAATAATGCATGGTAGCAGCCTTGCACCACCTTATTGGAAAAATTTGCCACATCTACCTGGATGACATTATCATATGGTCAGAAACTCTTGATGAGCATGCAACTAACATTCGTCTAGTGCTTGACGCTGTAGGGAACCTTTATTCCCTACAGCTGCATGTTCCCAATCTCCATCAGTTCATACAGCCCTCATAATTTACACCCAGTCCCAGCACACCATAGTCCAGTTCACACCATGATGATCTGGACATCCATTGCCATCGGATTATATGTCCGGTATCCCTTGATACCATCTGGGTCTGTCATTTGTGTCTACAAGCAAGCCCTAACCGTCTTACAAAACCTTTTAGTGAGTGAATATGTATACCTCCATGGACATTTTACTGCACTAGATCCACACTGGACACATCCCAGCACATCCAGACCTGGTTCATCCATGTTGGCGACACCTTGTGCCTGTCTGGTCTTTCTTATTCACTCATATACATTATATATCCTTACTTTGCACATCTTTCCTTCACCATCCACACTGTCATTACACTTACATACATGAGTCATGGGTATGCCTGGACTATAAAAAGAGTGTACATCCTCAAAAATGGGAGTTTGTTTTTCTGCCATCTAAAAAGAAGGAGAGCCTTGTATACTCCTGTCGATGCCAATATGTTTTATTGGTCACAACACAGCTGGCTTATTCACCTTTGTATTCTGACTCATTGCCTATATAGCCTAGGAGCATCCAGTCATCATTTTCTCAGTCTATTTAAGGGAATGTAAGTCTGGGGTTATACCATCCTTCTCTCACTCTTTCTGAATCTCTTGGGATGAACCTATTGTTCTCTTCTGCCCTTACTACTAATTGTCCTTGTATTCCAAGGAACTTTTCTATTCTACAACTGGAGCCCACCATGAGGGATTCAGTTGAGTCTAGAAGGAGGTCACTTAGGCCAAATCCTGACTGCCAGGAATACAAAAGATTACTTAACCAGCTCCATAACTTTCATGTATTGGAAGACTCGTCCCTTTTTCACATCACCCAGAACAGTGGTAGTGAAAGGGCTAGACCTGTGTTGCCACAGCCAGACCACCCAGGTAACCAATTAGACAGTGCCATCAACCTTACTGAGGAACCCAGAACCTCTCCCAGAAGCAACTCAGGATTGCTTGACCAATATCTGTCAACCACAGCCCTCCAAATCCCTAATCCAGCCAATCCATTGGAGTGGAGCCCTATTCTGGAGGATATTTTGCTATTCAACATTCCAGGGGCCTTCAATCACTCGTCCTTCAGAAATTTCCACTGGGAAAACACTATACACAGGAGGTCCACATGAGAATCATCATTGGAATCATCATCAGGGACCTCTCTCTCCTTTTGGTTCCATCCATCATCGCACTCAGTGCCAGTACACTCTGACCCAAGTCATTTATGATCTTGATCACCAACTCCCAACTCATCCAGCCCACCCATTCAATTCCTACACATTCCTGCACCTTCCAGTTCTGGATGACTGCAACCACTACAACTGAGATCCACTAGTTTCTCCATCACACTGAACCCCATACCATCCTCTGCTATACCAATGGCCAACCCTATTCAGATGCTGCTCCAGGGCACCCAAAATGCCCCCAGGTTTGATGGAAAAACATCCTCTCTCCTTCCTCGCTATCTAGAAGACATTGACCTTCTAGGAATGGCTGCCAGGATTAATGCTGCAGAAAAAATCAAAGCTGTACTTTGGTATGCAGACCTAGAAGAGGCAGAAGTGTGGGAGATGCTTCCTAAGGCTGCCACTACTGCTGCGGATTGGAATGCCTTTGTTGCTACCATAAAAGGATTATACCCCAGATGCAAAGGTAACAACCACTATTGCTGTGCTGACCTACAATATCTGCTCCAGGAGTTCAAGGGGAAGACGATGCATAGCCAAGAGGACTTGGGTGAATATCACCAAAAGTTCACCAAGATTGCATTGCTCCTGACCACTATGAACAAGATATTGGAGGCAGAGAAGAACTTCCTCTTCCTAAGCAGCTTCCCAAATGACCTTGAGGAGCAGATTCGACATCAGCTCTCCATTGTCAAACCAGATATTCACCTGGAGGACCCTTACCCAGTGGCAGATGTGATCACTGCAGCCAAGTTTCTCTTAACTGGGTCTGCATTCTGGTTTTCCATTCTGCCATTGACACAGTCAACAGTCATACTCAATTCCCATCCACTGATCTCTGGACCATCAGCACACATACCAATCATTGCCCCACCACCAGTGCCTGCTATCAAACAAGAGGTGTTCCAGACTGGAGTCCAAGCTGGCCTGGCTAACAAGAGCTGTGCATTCTGTGTGGAACCTGGGCACTATGCTCAGTTTTGCCTGAAATGTCAAGAGTACCTCAATGCTGGATGAGTCACCAAAGGTCCTGATAACCAGTTGTACTTTCTGGATGGAAGTCGGATTCCCCAGATCCTGGGCACCTGATGCATAATGGAGTGTGTCAATTGGATTGAAGCAGAGAAAGCCACTGCTACCTTTATTGCACCCTCACCATCAACAAGCAAGACACATGAGGTATTGCCACACATGACAGCTGGCATCCTGTCACTGTCCTGTCCAAAAAGTGATGTGGTTCTCAACATTGACCCACCTGCATTTGTTACAACAACACAAGTATCCTCTCCATACCAGTCTACTAATCCAGAATTCCGGAAATTCCTTGCACACACATGGGCCACCTTCCAAGCCAAAAAAGGCACAGCCAGCAAAGAAAAAAGGGTCCGGTTTGATGGTGTAGTAATTCCACAAAAGGCCCGACCTGATCCACATGCTGCATCAGTCTCAGAAGAAATAGTTTCCCCAGAAATCCAAAAGACCCAGGCCACTTCATCCAGGCCATCTGGTTGTGCAGGAACACTGCCATCCAACATCTGGCATGGGATATCTAGGTCCAAATCCAGGTCACAATCGCCTGCAACATCCCCTTTCCAAGCAAGTTTGTCTTCTAAACTGTTCAATGCTAACCCATCTCTGTCTTTTCCTGCAACACAGTACAAATACTCCTTTCCTCTAGAAGATGAGGCCGCTCCAAAAAGGGTCCTAGACACCCTATTAGAGTCTAGCATCCCAGTACTGGTCAAGGACCTCATTGCAGTCAGTCCAGAGTTCAGGAAGCAGTTCTGAGACATGACTATGGTAAAAAGAGTATCAACCATGTCTGCTAATGTTGTACAGGTCAATGAACTGTTTGGACATGTGCCTGAACATGTGAAAGGCAAGTTCAGAGACCAAGTTCTCCGGAATGATGATGGGTTGGTCATTGCTCACCATAATCTCCCCCTCTACAGCATTGAAGGCTGGGTGGGAGAGCATTCAATCACCTGTGTCCTGGACTCCGAGTCTGAGATCATCACCATGCCCAAATGGGTTTGGGAAAAGCTTGGGCTCCCAGTCCAGTCAGACCATATCATGATCATGTTGTCCACTAACATGACAAAGGACTCGACCTTAGGGGTCATTGAGAATTTGGTGCTGAAATTGGGCCCAGATGAGGTCCAATTGTAGGTGCAGGTAATTGCCCATGCAAATTTTGACCTATTACTTGGTTGTCCTTTTTATTGCCTTATGAGCACCACCACTGATGATTTTCTGGATGGTGGGTAGACCATTATTCTCCAAGACCCGAACACAGGAAAGGAGTACAAACTCCCAACCTGGCCTTGGACTGAGGGTTGTCCCCAGTGCTGATGTGGCATGTCCTGTGCAAACCACCAAAGCATGGTAGAGATGGATTTTTGATTATCAATGATCTGCCATCCAGATGGGGAGATTCCAATGCGCAGCCCAGACTATCTGGGCCTCTGTCCACCCATTTCATTTGTTCCAAATTCTCAAAGAACAACTATTATCCCTCATCTCTTTACTCATTTCTCGCATCTACACAATCTACACTAACTCTGGCCACCATTGCCACGTTCTCTGCTTTCTTACCATTTGATCTGGTCTTACACTGCTTTGTTTACAAGCCAGTAGTGAAGAAGATCCAGTTGGCTCCATCTTCTCTGATGAAGAAATACCAGGTGGTCTGACACCTTCCTGAGGACCCTTTGGCTGGCCTACCAGCCCTACCTACACACCCTCCTAACTTTATACCTGGTGCCTGCTTCACCCAAGAGTGAGCTGATGCCCTGGACCTTGATCCAGCAAAATGGCTATGGCCTGATGAGCTAAAGCTTGTCTGATGGATTGTCCAGACCCACAAGAAGGCTTTCACTTGGGTCCCCACAAAGCGTGGTCATTTAGACGAGTGGTATTTCCCTCCAGTAAAAATTCCTACCATTCCACATATCCCATGGATGCTTTGAAACATCCCAGTTTCACCAGCTATGGTCACAGAGGCTATACAAATTATCAAAGATCGCTTTGCATTCGGAGTGTACAAACCATCGACCACATCATACCAATCCCAGTGGTTCTGTGTCCTGAAGAAAGATGGCAAGAGCTTAAGGCTTGTCCATGATCTTCAACCACTGAATGCAGTCACCATCCGAGATGCTTCGCTTCCACCCTTTGTAGAGCATTTTGCAGAACAGTTCACCAGATATGCTGTCTACAGCATGATGGACCTATTTGCAGGCTATGACCAGTGCCTGCTTCATCTGGACTTTCATGATCTCACCACTTTCCTTACCCCCTTGGGTCCAATGCAATTAACCACTGTTCCAATGGGGTATACTAATGCTTCACAGATATACCAAGGCGACATGTGCTTCATCCTCCAGGAAGAGATCCCCCAGTATACTATGCCATTCTTGGATGATATCCCAGTCAAGATGGTCTGGACATGGTATCAGCACCCAAATGGCACCTATGAAACCATCCTGGACAACCTGGGCATTTGAAGATTCATATGGGAGCACCTTACAGTTACCAACCAGATCATCCAATGCCTAGAGAACGTCAGAGCCACAGTGTCTGCAAAAAAATTTATTCTAGCAGCACCGGATGTGACGATAGTGGGGCATAAGTGCATCATAGACGGTTGTGTTCCACACGAGGACAAAGTGCAAAAAATCAGAGATTGGCTGGAGTGCAGGAACCTCATGCAGGTCCAGGGCTTCCTTGGTATGTGTGGTGTTGTTTGCATTTTCATCAAGGATTTTGCACAGATCACCCAGATCCTAGTCAACCTGACCCAGAAAGGTGTTCCATTCAACTGGGGTGAGCCACAGACAAAGGCGATGCAATGTCTTAAGGACAAGATAGCAAAGTTCCCCACACTTCACCACCTGGACTACAAGACTGACTGGGAGGTTATCCTGGCGGTTGACACATCTGTCATTGCTGTTGGATTTATTTTATTGCAAACCAGAAAGGATGGCAAATGCTATCCAAACTGGTTTGGGTCAATTAGCCTCACTAGGGTCGAGAGCCACTATTCTCAAGCAAAGCTTGAATTATATGGACTGTACAGAGCACTGCAGGTGGTCCGGATCTTTATATTTGATATCACTAACCTTACAGTGGAAATGGATGCAAAGTATGTCAAGAGGATGATAAACAATCCCGATCTCCAGCCAAATACTACCATTAACAGATGGATAGCCAGGATATTACTATTCTCATTCAAGCTGGTGCATGTCTCAGCAGACAAGCATACTGGTCTGGATGGACTATCCCAACATCTGCCAGCCAATGAAGACCCTCCAGTGATAGAGGACCTGGATGATTGGCTAGATGAAGCCTACTCTTTTTCCATTTTTTTACTTAATGAACACCTTCACTCCTTTGAATCATTTTCCCATTGATGCCTGCTGGCCCTTGTCCGAAACCCTTCTCACTTACTAGGCCATTGTACTCTGACCTTGATCTTACATTCTCACCTAACTCCTCTTCACTTGTTCTTCTCTCATCTTACACAACTACTAACCACCTGGATCCAAAGATTCCACATCCCCCCAAAGTGAGAGCCAAAGAGGAACAGATCATCTGGATCCAGATATTTCTTGAGACCCAGCAGCGCCCTCCTGATCTGTCTGATAAGGACTATGCAGCATTCATCAACTCTGCCCATTAGTTCTTTGTCCTTGACAGCCATCTCTGGTGTCAGGAACTGCATGGATGGCACCAACTTGTCATTTCGGAGAACAAACAGCACGCACTGATAAAGGAGGCATATGATGACCTCGGGCACAAAGAGGTCTTCACAGTCTATACCTGCTTGCTTCTCCAGTTTTGATGGCCCATGCTGGTTGATGACGTCAAGTGGTTCATCCAGACATGCCATGAATGCCAAGTTCGACAGACACAGAAGATACATATCCCACCCACAGTCCCGGTATTCAGCGGCCTTTTCCATAAGGTCCACATTGATACCATGCTCATGCCAAGATCAGGTGGCTACTGGTACATCATTCATGCTCATTGCACACTAACCACTTACCCAGAATGGAGGATGCTCTGATCCGAGAAGGTGGCTGGAATTGCATCCTTCATCTTTGAAGAAATCTTATGCAGATGGGGCCCAGTATACCAAATTGTGATGGACAATGGCCTGGCTTTCATTCAGGCCCTCGACTTCCTTGCCAAGCAGTACAACATCCACCATATTCAGATCAGCCCATACAACTCACAAGCAAATGGGATTGTAGAATGCCATCACTTTGATGTCCAGGAGGCCATCAGCAAAAGCACCCCAGAGGAGGTGCCCTGGCATTGCACAGCACACTCTGTATTCTGGGCTGAACAAGTCACCACCTCAAAGGTGACTGGATTGTCACCTTATTTTATGGTACATGGTGTGGAACCCTTATTTCCCTTTGACCTATCTGAAGCAATGTTCCTTGTTCTGCTCTTCACCACTGACCCACTATCTACATCAGAACTTATAAGGTGGCATGTGCACCAATTGCAGAAGCGGCATGAGGACTTGGAATCAATCTGAGACTGGGTCCTCACAGCACAATTCATGTCTGCCAAACAATTCGAGGCCATGTACCAGAACTGAATCCATGACTATGACCTTGCTTCAGGATGTCTAGCCCTGATCTGGAACTCCAGAATTGAGAAAGAACTGAGCTGGAAAACAAAGCCTTGATATATAGGACTGATGGTAGTTCTTCATAGGATGACTGGAGGCTCCTATGTTCTGGCCGAGCTGAATGGTATAGTATCCAAATTGCATTATGCAGCATTCCAAGTCATTCCATATCACATGAGGTCTCAATCCTTGATCCCAGTCATGGACCTCACAAAACGAGATGATGAAGACCTGGACAAGTTGGCAGGAAAAGAGCTGGAAGAGTCAGATGAAGAAGATACAAAACCAGTTGACCTTGATTAACCCAGACTACCCCCCAGTACATCATAAAGTCAAACATACACAGTTGTATGATACTCATTTCCATCCTGGTATTCATCCGGAGACCTGCATTCCACCCTGGGATTAGTCTGGTGATCTCATTCTCAGTCTGTTCCATCCCAGTATTCATCCGGAGTTTCATATTTATCACAACAAGAATCTAATAAAAGTGACAATCACTCCAGTAGCTTAGAGAGATACACAAAAACAGCCAATTGTTCCATAACCCTAATCACCCTTCATTCAACTAGCAAACAAAGACCTTATTACATCTTGGACATAGGACACCCCCTTTGGACTTCACCCATGCATTGAGATGTCACACTCATTGTTTATATTGGACAGGGAATGCAGTTGGAAGAGAAAACACACATTGATCCAGATACTGGTTTGCTTCATGTCTTCACTTATCCCTCACTTACATTTGTTTCAATTATAATACCACAGATCCAAAAGGTTTTGCAGATTGGGCACACAGACATGGACATGGACACACAGACATGGACACACAGACATGGACACACAGACATGGGCATGGGTACACAGACATGCGGATGCAGATGCTTGAATGCAGACTCAGATGCACACAACCATGGTTGTAACTCGGGCAGACTGAACAAACTTAGTATGGACACAAACATGGATACAAGGTGCTATTTCTACAACCCCATCTGACCCTTCAAGTCCACAAGCTCTTGGACTGCCTTCCCCATCTCCACTTCAGCAGCCTTGAGTGCCACCTGCATAGACCACATTGTGAGTTTGGTCTGGGCAACCTGCTCCACCAGCCCAGCACTGGCAGACTGTCCAGACCCACCAGGAACTGGAGGGTCTGCGTGATGCTTACCCTTGGCCTCCAGGAACACCATCTCCATATCTGAGTTGGTGGTCATGGTAGGCAAAGATGCCTGACAATGAGGGCAAGCTAACTATAATAAGTCCACAATACCACACTGCAGATTGCGAGACTTATGAGAGGTCTTGCTGGTCTTTGGGACTGCCTTCACCAGTCTCACTAGCTTACTGGTCAACTTGTTACACTTTTCCTTGTGCCACTGGCACTCATCACAAGTTTGCCCCACCTTCCTGTAGCAGGCCACATCAAGCTTCTCACAACAAGCAGAGGGTGTATCATAAAATATGACATTATCATCGTTGGCATCCACCGCCTCTGCTCATTCAGCAATGAGGAACCAAGTACACTTAGGCCTGACATCAGCCCATCCTACATGCCAAACAACCCAGAAACTCACCTTGTGTTTCGACTGGAAGCAATCAATGATGACCTCCACTGAATGGTTGGACTCAGTCATAGATGGAGAAGTATGCTTCACTGGCACCACCTTAGGAGCATTGAGGGTGGCCTCATGGGATGCCTCCTGGCTTGAGGTGGTGGGGTCTTCCAGCACTGGCTGGGTCTTCTTCGGTGTGTGCTGTGCCGCCTCCCACCATTTTGCACCACATTCTTACCAAGTGTTGTGCATGGCCCTGGCCTCACTTATATGGACCAAGTCATCTTCTTCCATCCATGTTTGAAGGCCAACCATTTTGGCTTCTCTCTGTGCCACTACCAAAAGCTCTTGCTAAAATCAGTGGTGTCTGATGCTTGGAGAAATGCAGCCTGATGAACTAGTGTGATTATCCAATCCTTTATCCAAAGCTCCTAATCCTCCTCTAGCTCCTGCTTATTGTCAGAAACCATTTGTGTATGCACCAAGATGGCCTCTAAGGCCTGGTTGTACTTCGCCTGTATGGCCACCTTTGGATCTGGCCTGGATTGAGCTGCTTTGTTGTTCTTGATGAGCTTGGCAAGGATATGAGACATGTGGCAACATGGATATTGGTGGAACTCAATGGATGGTGGTGGATGAGTGCAAGGAAGAAATGTTGGAATGTGGATACCATGTCTGGTAGGCTTACATAAGCCAGTGCCACTGACCGAGGACAGTCAGCATTCCAGTCCCCCCCTGGATGTAGGGAACCTTTATTCCCTATGGCTGCATGTCTTCAATCTCCATCAGTTCATATAGCCATTATAATTTACACCTGGTCCCAGCACACCATAGTCCAGTCTGCACCATGATGATCTGGACATCCATTGCCATCAGATCATATGTCTGGTATCCCTTGATACCATCCAGGTCTGTCATTTATGTCTACAAGCAAGCCCTAACCATCTCACAAAACCTTTCAGTGAGTGCATATGTATACCTCCATGGACATTTTACTGCACTAGATCCACACTGGACACATCCCAGCACATCCAGACCCAGTTCATCCATGTTGGCAGCACCTTGTGCCTGTCTGGTCTTTCTTATTCACTCATATCTGTTATATACCCTTACTTTGCACATCTTCCCTTCACCATCCACACTGTCATTACACTTACATACATGAGTCATGGGTATGCCTGGACTATAAAAAGAGTGTACATTCTCAAAAATGGGAGTTTGTTTTTCTGCCATCTAAAAAGGAGAGCCTCATACACTCCTGTTGATGCCAATATGTTTTATCAGTCACAACATGGCCAGCTTATTCACCTTCATATCCTGACCTGTTGCCTATACAGCCTAGGAGCATCCAGTCATCATTTTCTCAGTCTATTCAAGGGAATGTAAGTCTGGAGTTATACCATCCTTCTCTCACTCCTCCTGAATCTCTTGGGACGAACCTATCATTTCCTTCTGCCCTTACTACTAATTGTCCTTGTATCCCAAGGAACTTTTCTATTCTATAATGCACTCTGTGCCACATCCCTTTTCTGCTCTCTCAAGAAAATCAACTTATTCTGTCTCAAAATTGACTTCCTGGGCTGATGCATTTCTGTCCATGGTATTGAAGTTGACCCATCAAAGGTTGCCTGTATTCTTGCATGGCCAACACCAAGATCTGCTTCTGATGTCTGTTCTTTTATTGGACTGGTGTGCTTCCTTGCCAACCACCTATTTCAAATTGCTGAACACACCCAGGTGCTCACCCCCCTCACTGGTGCTGATGCTGACAAATATTTCCCCAGCTGAACAGCCAATCATGCATGCACATTCCAGGGTCTAAAGGACTTGCTGCTCAGCCCACACTGTTTAACCACTATTGATCATGACAACCTGGGTAACAATTGCATTTTCTTAACCTGTGATGCTTCTGACTACAGGACTGGTGCTATCCTCACCTGGGGTGACACTTGGGAAATGGCTCAGCCTGTTGCCTTCGACTTGTGGCAACTGCAGGATGCTGAGCTCAATTACCCAGTGCATGAGAAAGAGCTGC